>JABFEA020000029.1:22702837-22738848 GCA_019775915.2 Cyphomyrus plagiostoma | reverse complement strand
ACGCTGTGTTCTTCACGAGGGCGACGCAATTCCTCATGCTACAGCGACAAAGGAAATGCTGAAACACAAGAGGAGAGTAAACATCTGGCTCGGGCAAAAACCACCCGCGGGCACAGGGGCAGGATGACAGACGGCCATGACTCTGATCTGGTGTTCTCCCGTGTAAAACAGGATCGGGGAACGGAGCTGATGGCTCCAGCCAGGAACTAGAACGACCGTGATGAACATCCCCCCGGCCGGCATTGTGAAGGCTGTCAGCAGGCAAGCTGGGGGGGAGGATCTTATGGCAAGTTAGGGTGGCCAGCTGATATCAGCACCAGACATCCCGGGAGCTGGTCAAAGCAGAGGCCACTCCAAGGCATTATGCCAGGGAGGCTGGACCATTCCCCTCCCCCCTAGGCTATATCTGGGTATGAGCGAAACACACAAAAAACAGAGGGGGGGAAAAAAGACACGCAGACACACAGAGACAGACACACAGAGACCAGCAGAGAGCGAGGCAGAGAGCGAGGCAGAGAGCGAGGCAGAGAGAAAGAAGCCCTTTAAAAACGGAGGAAGAATCTTCTCCGATCCAACAGTGAGGGCACTCAGCTGAGGCACAAAGCCAAGATCCAACGCTGACCAACCCCCCCCAAGGCAGTCATGCTTATAAGTTCTTTAGTCAGAGGGATAAAACAATACCAGGCACTGCCTGAGCCCTGTCACCCTATACGGCGGGCAGGACTCGCACCCGCACCCACCTCTCACGTGTGACCTGATGATTACAGGATACTCGCAGGCTGACTGTAGCAGGTTCACGTTCCGGGTCCGGTGTCCTCTGCCTGGCGCGCTGCGAATCAGTGTCGTCGTGCCCGTAAACCGAAAACCGTGCCGTCTAGTGAGTATAGTGAGTCGACGCCACGGGATAACACAGAACCCCCTCCCAAGCCAACCCCAAGGGCCCGAGGGCTGAGCCGCCGCTCGGCCTGGACGTGCCGGTACGGGTCCCCGGCACCACAGGAAGCACTTATGCGTTTTGTGGCTGTAGCTCCTGATCCGAACTCAAAAAAACTGGAAACTCGGCGGTCGGCTCTTCCAATCCACACCTGTGTGACATCCTCCGTCCAACAACTCAACCCCCACATCGGCTGAAATTCAATCAGGCCATTTTCTACAGTTACCTCAAAAGTACCAAAATAGCAGGACAGGAGTGTCAGCACTCCGCCCCCCCACCACCGAGTTTTTGCCACATCATAAGACTAGCAGTTCAGTCATGTTTGAGAAGCATTGTGTAACAGACCCACCCATGCACTAGAGAGCAATGCCCAACGTACACGTGTCAGGGCCATGAGTTATGAGGACGACGTCACACTGAGCAGAGAACAGTTTTTAAGAGTTTAAGAGCCCATATCTGGGGATTCAAGTGCATTGATATAGAAGGAAATAATCACGGTCACATAAATAACAGCAATTAGCGCTACCCCTGTGCGAGGCTGAAGATGTGTGCATGTCTGGCGAAGGCCGAAGTTTGATTTAGGGAGAACAAATCCACATTAATGAGCACTTCTAGAAATTTATGAGGTCGCCCGTCTCCTCACCCGGTCCAAACTCCGAAAGCACTCTGGCAATCAGCGCCACAACCGACGCTAATGGATGCAAAACCGATGCAAACCGCCTCGCATCCATCTATGCGACACAAGCCTCCTTCTGAGTTCAGGGCTCACAGGGCCCCTACATGCACTGGCGGTGCCACAAGGTCGGCACACAGTGAGGCAATCAACCAGCGGGGTCACAACAACAAAAAAAAGAGAGACAGTTCTGGCCAGACAGGAAATGATGTCATTTGAATGGGAGCAGCAGATTCCATGCTCAGGCTTCTGGGTCCATATGATGAAAACTCCTTCAGCTGCACTTCCTGAGGGAAGGTCCTCTTCATTAATGCCCTCCTGCGCCCCAACTGCAGCGCTGTCGAGGGGGAGGGGGAAGCGGCTCCCCATGCTACACATTACCAGGGCCACCAAAGGCAATCAGAGACGAGTGTGAGTAACGAGTGTGAGTAACGAGTGTGAGTAACGAGTGTGAGTAACGAGTGTGAGTAAACCCTGACTCAGCTCAAGAACCTCCACACAAGTAAAGTCCTGCTCCTTCGTAAAAAAGACAAACCATTAGCACATCTATCCAAAACCCAAAAGGATCCAGACAGAAGATGGGTGTGACAGCACGTGTCACATCACCATGGGGCAGAATCCTCAGAGAGGTGAGTGAGGACGTACGACTGAAGAATGGACGCAACGGAGGACAAGAAAGAAGCCGCATAGCAGGCCTGAAAGAGCGCAGCACAAAACCATGGCCGCCGTATGACCCAGGGGGAGGTCCCGCCCACTCGGCCCGTTACCCGAGCCGAGAAAATCCACGGCATCATCAGAATGCTATTTTCTGTGTGGCTCTCGAGAACCCAAAGGGGTCTTTGTAAACAGCCCATCTAATGACTTTCAGGCATCCCGATCCTGACGCCTCTGCGGAAAGCAGATGATGGTGGCTGGCACAGCCGGAGAACGCAAGGAGAACGTCATTCCAAGAGGCACATGTTGCTACAGAAAGTTAACCTGATGCAGAAGGTAAACGTGTAAGAAGCATTAATTCTACACAGGCTAGAGTCATCGCTGACCTTTGATTGGCATCCCCCGACATTCAGAATTAACATTAACACACAGAAGGTATTTTCAGCACCTCACACACATCCTGAAACTCACAGACATTGGGCAACAGTAAATGATGAACAGGCACTTGGTTTCTTCCACGCCACAGTGACGGCAAAGTAAATCCTATGCCGAATCAATCTGTGAATCTCCCAGATCTAAGGCTGCCTGCCTTCAGTTTGTGCAGGGAGATGTAAAGTCTATTTCCAAGTTATTGTGCAAATAAATACTGGTAAAAATCTTATACCATAAACAATAGACCATGAACTCCAGAGCTGCACTGAAAATCAATGATTATTCTGTGCACAAATTTCATAAAAGATATCGGACTGAACAATCAGGATGCAGCACAAGCGTAAAGTACAAGATAAATCACAGATTTCTGTGATCTCCCATGTTTGAGACGTGCTTCCATCAGTGATCTACCTGCTTTATAAAGGGTCAGGCCCCACCATGGCCAGACGAGAAGGCAGGAGCTGACATGATATCAAAGAGCACAGGAAGGTCAGCGGAAAGAGCAGCAACGAGCCAGTGAAGTGAAACACAGTTTTCCCAGACCACTTTCTGCTTTGGTTTCATTTAGGACAGAAAACAACGAATTGTCATGGAATATCACATGGTACTTTCACATAAGATACTTCAAAAGTGATTTGTTTGGTTTACACGTAGCATATTTTTACTACTGATCATTTCTGCTGAAGCAAATTTGGTACTAAGTGGAAAATAAAGTAAGTCTAGCACTTTCCATAGAAGAAGGAGAAGGTGGCATCTGTGTCAGCAACCCAGCACCTTAAATAAAGACCCTACAAAATGGAAGAAAACATGGCTTCTTGCATCTGAAAAGGTAGCAGTTTGTCAAGCAAACGAAGCAGAGCCACACTGACAGGCCCCCTGCTCCCAGACCCCCTGCTGACGGGCCCCCTGCTGACGGGCCCCCTGCTCCCGGACACATGGATGCGAAGGGGACTGCACAGGTATGCAGCCACACAAAGGAAGGGGAGTTAGTTCTATGCTCCCTGTCATTTTAACATCCAACCCTGAAACACACTGAAAACCCCCACCCCACAGTGCCATGCCTGTTTAACTTCATTTATGGTTCTGCATGGAACGAGTGCATTTCAGTAAACTGCTAGAGAGGACAAACACCAACATTATTTATATGAGCATAGTATGTACAACAAATTCCTTAATCCATTCTTAAATGGGTTAGATCAAAACGCAACAGAATTTAGGTACTTGGAATGTTAACTAGAGGTTTTGTACAAAACCCAGCTCCTGGGTCTGCGATGCATGTGTCAACACAACCAAAGTTCAAAACGTATGCTTAGAAACACCACCGGTGGAATGTTAAAGTTTTCCAGGCGTAGTCTTTGGCTGCGCTGAAAATCCACGCAAAAAAAAAGAAAAGAATCTTATCTGCCCACTGCCATATCTACTTTCCCACGCAAATGGATTTATTCACTTGAATTTACAAGATTTATTTTATTTTATTCAAGCAGCCGTGATGGCGAAAAGCTGCATATGTCTGTGAACGGAGGGGGTAGGGTCATCACGCGCATCCCCACAATGTGCTATAGAAGGATTACCTTGATTTCAAGTACTGTGCAAATAAAGCAGACGTGTGGCGTGTGCATTCGCAAATGCAGAGCCAAAGTGCCCATTTCCAGTTTGAATACATGACATTACACCCGTGTAGACTCTTACGTTCCCCACACCCGTATGGTCAGTTTCCTCGCATGTCAGTAATATTGTACACACCCACAGGGTACTACTCCAGTACTCAAAGGGGAGTTATTACTGGGGTACGGTTTGCCAGTTATATGAGCTGCAGATAAGCCTGCTCGGCAGTTTAACTGGTTAAGTAATAGGGAGTCCTATCAAGGGAGGGCGGGGGGTTGGCAGGAAAGTTTGTGGGAAAATCATATGTGAATTATAACATCCTTTGCGGTAGGCAAATAAATGTACAAATGTAAAATGTAATTTGTTCTTAGATGCTTAAATATAAACCTTAAAAGGGGTTTAGATCACAGTTTCCAAAGGCCAAAAGATGGTAGACGTCGTTAAATTATTATTTGCCAGTTAGCAACAGAAGAAATTCATCCGAATTTATTACTTCACCTAAATCTTTTAACTGCAAATCTGAAAACTGCGGTTATAGCAACCATAGGGACAGGGTTTTCATAGAAAACTATGTTTTGTTCTCAGTTGAGTTTTCTCAAGTTGAAGGTCTAATGTGGATAGACAAAACGTATAAAAATACTGTTACAACATAATTTACAGCAGTAGAAGAACGCGAAGCTACACCGCGAAACACAATCTTTCGAACTTTTTAGCGTCACTCTATTATAACTCTTTCACGTCGACAATGATTAAATTACTTAAAGGAAAATTCAGAGCGCTCACCGTTTATAAAAGACTGGCTGCTGTAGTTTGGCGGCTTCTTTCGGAAGTTATTTAATGTCAAAATGAATACGCGGTGACTCCTTCATCAGTCGCATTCCCCGATTATTTTTTTGTTACATTTTCCTCCGCCTTTCCAATGCAAACTGGCTCCAAATGTAACCTCGCCCAACTTGCAATGCCATTGGAGCACATTTCCAGGGCCGAGCTCTTATTGGCCAAGGTAAACATCAATCACGCGATGTTCGGCCTCGCGCTCCTTTTCCAGCCTGGTCTAAGCGCGGCGTTCCAGAGCGCCCCACGTGATCCGTGAGGTGGCTAGTCATCGAACAGCTGTACAATTATGGAAACTGAGTCTGCCAGCCAGCGATGCGAATCCAGGCCGCGGTGACTGCGCGTACCATCGCCACGTTGAAACGTGCATGCTGGAAGACGGCAGGACGGCCACACATGTATGCGTATTATAGAATGCAACATTTGAAGAGGCAAACAGTAACTTTTGCACGAAAAGGAAAATTGGGATGCAGTTAAAATGGAATACACTGTCTTTGGGAGAAAAGTAGTAAAGCAATTAAAGCAAGTTTTAGAAGATAGAGTCTGTCCTAAACATTTTCATGCTCAATCACACGTCCCCCAAGTGGTGGATATGTCAGGATGTTTATGGTCCCACGACAAAACTGTGTAATTTTGGTTATTAATGAGTACTTTTGGTATTTTGCATAACACGTCGGTCAGGGAGAAACACAATTAGGTGACATAAATATAACCGGAGAAAGAAAAAAAAAACACTTGTTAACATGACCTGGCTTCATGCAGAGAAAAGCTACCCCCTTCGACAAAACATACAATCAGGATGTAGCTTCAGCCAAAATTATAGCAAATCGCACATGAGATGTTTTATCAGTTACGTTTTAGCTTTATCGGCGAAAACACGCAGATCAGAATCAGCTTTCTTCGCCAAGTGTGTTGGGGCACGCAAGGAATTTGGTTCCGGCTGCTAGAGACCCCCTAGTACAGAGACAATAAATGACACTGTACAAACAATAAATTACACCATACACGAAATTAAACTGCAAATACACTGGAATCCCTCTAAATAAATACACAGAGAAAGAGCTGGGCTTAATTCTTTAACAAATACCCCTTAATAAGTAATGGCTTCTTCACAATCAATATGTTAGCAATAAGCAAAATGTATGCATTTGCAGTTAACTTCGTGCTGTCGAAAATGTAAAACATTCACTTTATACTTTCTGGTTGGTAGGACCATTCAGTGACTAATCCATTAAAATTTTTATATCATGATAGTACCATATCATACACTACTTGTAATTACCTGGAAGTTTTAGTAATGTTGTCATTTTTAGAAAACAGTGGAAAACATGTTATATTTCACACAAACACCAGAGGTGCGTGGCCACTAGGCGATGAGCAACCAAGTGACTAGCATGCCCCCTGGTGGATAGATTGTGCCATCATGCCTTACGAAAAGTTACATTTTCATATTAAAAAAACAAGCGTGTTCTTTAGAAATGTGAAACGTTCACAGGTGTGCATAACTACTATGGATTTATATATTAAATATAAAAACAATGAGAGCGTATTCCCTTCAAAATTTTGGCATAAATTTGTCAGTCACATTTTTTAAACTACACACTGACAACGCAAAGCTGCATTGACTGCACCGAGCCGTATTTATTACCGCGTGAGGATTAATATGAAAAGGAGTCCCTGCCTCACCCCCCCATGCTCAACCAAAAGCTATGCCCTTGACCACAGGTAATTAAAATTTTTAACATTTCACACTCACTACAACTGAAAGAATTGTATGAATGGTTTTTTTTAATAAATCAAACATTTGTACATTTTAATTATTACTTATGGTACTTTATATTACTTATGGTAAGTATACTGCCAGTGAATATATTGGTGTGATGTTCAACCAGACTCTTGGTTCTTGTTTTCATTTCCAGAGAGTATTGTACTAAATTAGCTGTGGTCCTTTAAGTAAAACACAATTTGACTCATAAAGGAATCAGTTTACTGACAAACAAAGAGGCATTCAAGGGAGGTGGCTATTGAGTGTGGAAAATCGGTAGCTATACAATCCATTTGCAATAAATAGGGAGAAAACACTTTGTTTACCGCACTCAAGGCAGCAGTTACCAAGCCTCATATTAATGGTATTTTGCTGATGGTCACCCAGACGGCTTACAATTACCTGTTGCCACATTTGCACTGAGAACTGAGAAATAATTGCGAGCTTGCACTGCATAACCGGTTATGGACGACTGCCCGAATGATGGGATGGGCACAATGAAAGTCTGGGGACACCTGTTAAAAATAGCATTTTTTATTACACACCTTAACAGAGATCTTTACCGTGTTAGTACAGTGCTGTGCAGTATACCCGAAACATGTAAGACTTTAAAAGGCAGCCGTTAAAGCAATGCGTATAAACTGTTCACAGGATGTTTAATTATCATATATTACCACAGGTATGGGTATGAATTATGGGTGGGGGTGGGGATTGTGACCCCCTGTCATGTAACAACTCTACAAAATGTAACCACATAATATGATCATAATATGTAATAACTCGATAAAATGTTACAAAGTTACAGGCATGATTTTATATTGCATCATCTCCCTATTGTTACTGTTAATTACCATTAATCAATTTGTTACGTTCTATCGAGATATTACATAATCTGTCGGTACCACCCCCCCACCCGATAATCAAAACCAGCCAAAACAATCCCCCTGGACCCCCTTAAATGGAGTAACTGCCCCCCCCCCCATGCTCAACCAAAAGCTATGCCCTTGACCACAGGTAATTAAAATTTTAAACATTTCACACTCACTACAACTGAAAGAATTGTATGAATGGTTTTTTTTAATAAATCAAACATTTGTACATTTTAATTATTACTTATGGTACTTTATATTACTTATGGTAAGTATACTGCCAGTGAATATATTGGTGTGATGTTCAACCAGACTCTTGGTTCTTGTTTTCATTTCCAGAGAGTATTGTACTAAATTAGCTGTGGTCCTTTAAGTAAAACACAATTTGACTCATAAAGGAATCAGTTTACTGACAAACAAAGAGGCATTCAAGGGAGGTGGCTATTGAGTGTGGAAAATCGGTAGCTATACAATCCATTTGCAATAAATAGGGAGAAAACACTTTGTTTACTTCAAGTTTAGCACAAAAATAAAATCATAAAAAATGTACATCATATGCCTTTTAAACAGCAAATGGAATCAGAACTAAAGGATGTCAGCTAAACAATCTGGGGGACATTCTACACTTCTACAGTTACAAAGACATACAAAATCTGATCATTTCAACAAAACAAGGGGATCTCAGATGAACCAGTTTTCATGAAGCATTAGCATGCCAGACCTGTGCCTTCAGCAGATTTTCATGGGGAGACACCCCTCTCATCGCATGTGCATGCGAAACACCACAATGAAGCAAGTGCCCAGCTTTATACTGATGGAGCGGGGGCAGTCTGCAATCTATAGCACGGTTCCTCTCATGTACCTTGTGTAACATGTAACATCTAATAAGAACACTGGGGGTATTTGCCATGACATATCAACCTGTTATTTGCCTGACCATAGAATACTGCAATAATTGAATCAGTTAAATTCTCCTAAGGCCAGCTACAATACATAGTAACACAATAATCAGTGGGGGGAAAAAAACAATTACTGACCTTTAACATGACAAATATGTTGCAGTCACAAGATGTGACACGTGCTGCAGCCAGCAGGGAGACTGTCACCAGGAAAGGTCCATCGTTCCTTTTTTAAATCACATGGCGGCTTTGGGTTACAGCGAAATCGGTCCTTGTTCTTTGATAAATTTAGCAAAAGCACCTTATGAAACCAAAACATGCACAGAAACTGCAGACCTCTGGTCAAAAACCTACACTATATGGGTAAAAGTATTGGGTCACCTGCCCATTACACCCACAGCAGCTCGTCCCACTTTAAATCCACAGGCATCAATATGGAGTTGATCCTCCTTTGCAGCTTTAACAGCTGCCACTCTCCTGGGACGGCTTTCCACAACATTGTGGGGCATATCTGGGAATTTTGGCCCATTCATCCACAGAAGCATTTGTGAGGTCAGGCACTGATGTTGGATGTGAAGGCCTGGTTCACGATCTCTGTTGTAGTTCATCCCGAAGGTATTTGATGGGGTTGAGGTCAGGGCTTTGTGTGGGCCAGTCAAGTTCTTCCACACTAAACTCGTCCAACCATGTCTGTATAGAGCTTGCTTTGTGAAATAGGGCTGGAACATCCTGGAACAAAAAAGGGCCGCCTTCAACAAACTGTTCCGGCAAACTTGGAAGCATAGAATTGTCCAGGATATAAATTGTGCCTGTGGGTGTAATAGCCAGTGTCCCAATACTTCCCAAATCTTTCCATGTAATATGGAGCTGGGACGTACTAGAAGTTTCATAGAGGAACATTCTACATAAACAGCCAGGACAACATTTTCCAAAATTAAAGAAATGTATCGGAGTCCCAGAACAATACTACATATATATATATAAAAACTTGCACAAATATAAGCAATTTAAAAGATGACATATGACAGACCAGTAATTCAAGTGCAAAATAACAGCAATATCAGGACCTTGAAATAACAAACGCTGTGGTTACAAAATTAATTCTGCAGATGTTATTTTTTCATTTCCTCTTTTTCCATTTCGTTGGTCAAATGCAAGCTGAAATATCCTTTGAAGGAAGAAGTAAAAGGGCATGTTCAGTGAAGAATTAAGTTAAGCTGAGCACAACAGAATGACATAGAAAGGGGCATCCTGAGATCATCAGTACGACAGGGCACTGAAAAATGATGCCACTTACGTTTAAATAAAAAGAGAAAAGGCTTTTGCACAAGGCAGATACTCAAGAGCCAAAACTCAGCCGAAAATGCCTCCCACAGACACTCATACCGTAACAAAAAAAAACAAGACGTTTTGTTCAACACTTGGTGGTGGATGTGAGATCTACACGTCGCTGCTGCGTGCAAATGTGCTTGCATGTTATAACCTAAACACCTTCCAAAAAAACAGAAGTTCAAACCCAGATTAGTCATGCAAATAACTGGCTTCTGAAACCAAGATAAAAAATAAACACACCCACAGCTTACAGGGACAGCGCAGACCCGTTAAAAAGCCTTCACGGGTAGGCAGCGATAATGCTTCCTCACTTCCTGGCCAGACTAACTGGAGTGGGGCTTGCTGGCCTCGGCACCCACACCTCTCCCCTTTACGTTATGGTTTGGTTCTTCCTTGAAGTTCCAGTCGACTGGTGTGAGAAGCTGCATGGTCTTCTTGTGTGTCCAGATGGGGTTGATTAGGACAGTGAGCAGGGCCAGGCCGGTGAAGTAGAGCAGGCGGTGGGGCAGAGCCGCGTTGAGCGCGATGCCGTCCCAGTGATGCCAGGTCACCCACCACATGTAGTAAGTCAGCACCATGCGACAGTGAAACATGTGGATCATTATCCACTGGTTGATCTTCCAGAACGGCGTGTGGGCCCAGCCGGCCTGTAGGAGAGAGACAGCGAGGGCTCAGTTATGGAGAACAGCTACGTTTTAAAAGGGAAAAAGGCTGAGAGAAAAAGCCCCTGCTCCTTCATAGAAAATAATCCAGAGCATTTCAGGAATCGCAGAAAAAGAGAAGCCTGCTTCTCATAAGTTCCCCTTTCCCCAGATTTTCCCCATCCAAAGGATAATGAACAATGAACTTCCATTGTTCACTTTTAGGAACTCAGTTTATGAAGTTCCAGGAATGTAGGTTTCCTGTGAATTAATGGTACAAAATGGTTCTGTTGATCACAGTCATTAGGGTAAATAATTTAATGGGATGAGTACAAAGGAGAAACACATCACAAATCTGCTGTCAGGGATCCAGCTACATCAAATTAACAGAATAAAAAACGTAAAACGCTGGTTTCCCAGGTTACGTAAAGTTAAATCTCATAGTCATGAATCAATGTCTTAAGTAATATCTAGACGACAAATATTCTCCTTCACTTTATGGAATAGAAATGAAGGTAAGCAAAGGTCTATTTGTTTGTGCTTCTTCTTAGGAAATGAAACGACAGGCCATAAACACGGGAAATGTTCTACCTTGAGAAACATCCAGGAGATGCAGGTGAATGGGGTGCTCATCTCCAGCAGAAGCGTCACCATGGGGAGGAAGTGACCCACAGAGTCCCACACCACAGCCCCCACATACCCAGACAAAGCGAAGAAGTGGTGTGTGGCCAGGGGCAGGTCCAAGGTTCTGAACGCCACATTGGAGCTGTGCAGCGCCACATTCTCAAACAGGAAGAAGCCCGTGGCCGTCAGGATGTTAAACCAGGACCAGTCCTCCTGGCCGGCCACCTTGTCCGCAGACAAGGCGCTGTCCTGGGTGAGTGTCCAAAGGCCAGCTATCGTGCTCTGGACCCCAAACACAGCCCGTGTAGCTGCCAGGTCCCAGAACACCTTCTCCTTAGCCAACAGGAGGCTGTATGTCTGGAAGCAGGTGGCCGAGACGATGTGGAAAAGGAGGAATACCACACTGTAAAACATGAAACCCGCACCAATCAAGGCATAGCGCGCACCCCAGGAGGAATACTCCATTGTGAACACGCTGGGTGGAGGAAAGCCATCTTCTTCAGATGCCATTTTTCCTGCGTCACTCCCTTTTTACACCAGGAGGACTTACAGATTTCCAGTCGCTGGCCTGTTAAATAAATGAAGTATTGGCATTGTTTTCTCTGCGGCAGAAAGTTGTTCTAGTACATCAGGGGGCTAATAAATTATATGTTCTATGATACATGAAAAGCATCCAGCAAGGTCGTCTAAGTCCCCTGGCTATGGATACGAGGCTACGCTGAAAATGAGCATTGGGATTATGTTTTAAGAGGTGTTCCTGTTAACTGGTGGTGGCAGATTCATCATTTTTGGATAAATGAAATACAACTGTAAATATTACAAAAAGATAAAATATACACTTTAAGAACAATCTTTTTTCATAACGCATTCAATTTTATATTCACTGGCTGCTACATCAAATTACGTACAGCTGCGTGCATGTTTGTCATATTTTACAAACGTACGGGACAAGTCCGTTTCTTTATTAGCCTACATCTTTTATATTACTTAGGTCGCCATACTGGACAAATTTTGTTCCGTCTTCTACAAAAAGAAGCGAGTCCTTCCCGCGCTTGTCACCAGTTAACAGGATCAGTACTTAAACCATTTTAACGGACATAATACTTCGATTAATTCAAACTGACAACAAACTTCGATGAAATATTCATTTAAAAACATCCATACGCACATAAAATCACGACCTCATCCATCCAACGTATATGATTATATACGTGATTATCACAAATAAGCACAAACAAACGCACTTATATATTATACGTGACAAAAGAGAATATATAGGAATATTGATTGACCCAATAACAGACGTACAGATTTCAGGTCACAAAGTGAAAAAATATATATTTTACGCTCTAACTCTTGGGACCTTATTTTCTCTTTAGATATACCACAGTAACAGATGACGTACAACGCACAAAGAGAAGCATTTCCAGAATGTTGTAAACACGACCACGTTAACGCGAACTATTGCGACCAATTAAAATACTCATGCATGTAATCGTATAAGCATTTTAGACGAAACATGGCAAGTAGACAGCAACATACCACAACTTCTGCTAAAGCCAGCGGTAAGTACAAGCTCCAGCGACACTGTTGTGACTTTACCCGATGTCACGTGACTTTGATTGTGATCACATGAGTCTCACGAAATGCGAATTACCAAAATCATTGTAATACAAGTGACTTAGAAATTTTGCCTAAAGCGTACTTTATGCTTCACTTTTTCCGCGTGCGCTTTCGTGCTGCGGACGGTTTTGCGCGCGGCATATAGCAGTGATAATCTACCAGACCAGGAGAGGGCAAATATATTGCAATAAACACAAAAACAAGCAGTGCAGTGAAACGGGTAAACGTTTATCAAATTTTACAGTTAATAGTCAAGCAGAGTTGCTAACTACCATGCATTTGGCGTGACACTCACGCAAGAAATCTACATTAATCCATTATAAACCTAAAATTAGCTACATCAAAGACGATGTGGAAGATATTTACAATTACGTATTTGAAATCTCACGCCAGCCGGCTGACCAAAGCTGGCAACCTTGCTGTCAAGAGATTTGGGCGGTATTACGTTATTCTGAAGTTTTTACGACAAAATTAGCCGGGACCCCAACACCCCGCTGGCGAATTTTATCGCCAAGATTTCAAAATGCTGGGATAGTACTGCTTCTTAAAATATCGTATACCTCGATATGATGTTTGGAAAGTATGACAAAGTAGACAGGGCTATACCTCCTACCCTCCTCATCCAGATGACGAAATTTACGTCCCTGCGTTCACAGCCGAAGACGGGGCAGAAAACTAAGTGTGAATTGACCTTAAGGGAGGTGGATACCTCTCAGACGCTTATCCAGGTCAGGGTCGCCTGCTGCCATCGGAGGTGTTGGAGTTGTACTCCGCCGGGTCCGTTGATGTAGGGATGAGGAGTAGTTGCAAGGCACGGGTTTATTCTCAAACAGATTATAATCCGGGAGCGACAATCTGACAGACGTTCAACTCAACCATGTGTATCGGCTCTGTCCCTCTTATAGCCCTTTCTGGCATCTCCCCCCTCTCTCGGTACCTTCCATCTACGTGGCAACCACATGTTCGGCGTTTGCTCTAGTTAATCGGCCAGTCCTTGTCCTTGTGGAAGTCTCAAAATAAGCAAGGGCTGCTTACACTGTCTGTCTGCCCCCTCTATCGGTCTTGATTGGATCACCCCCCCCTGGCGGCGCCCGTCCGTCCTTGCTTCAATTTAGTTGCGGCTTTATAGAAGTATTCTTTCAGAGGCCTACATAATACGCGCACTTTAGAGACGCCACTTGCTTAAGTTTATGTCTTTGGGAAACGTTCAGCCCATACACGGGGAAACATAAAAGAGGAGAGAATCGAGCCCCCAACCTTGTAGGAGTAGAGGTGTAAGGTAAAGTGGTAACCACAGGCCTTCCGCTTTGACTAATAAGTACAACTATTTTTAAGAGTGAACGTGAATAATCCCATAAAGTACACAGTATTTTTTCCCATAGTTTGATATGTATGTTACACGTGTTCAAATATAGTCAATTTTAAAAATACCATACATGTGTTGTAGTTATTAGGCCCGCCCAGGCGCATTTCTCCGTAACATCTTCTGGCTCCCGAAAGGCACGTTTTCAGGCACGTGTCGCGTCCCTCACCATATTGCTCTTCGTTGCTTACAGCGGCCTTTTTCTAAACATGTGGTATAGGGCAGTCTGAAATCTGCGTTACTACCGTGCTCTAAGCATATGGTGTGGTTCAGACTGGAGATATTCTGGACTCCAGACAAAATGTAATTTTATGCATAATTTTCACTATCGAAAGGTCCCTGTAAGGTAAACTACTGGGCCCTCTGAATCTGCCAGGGTACACCCCTGGCTTTCGGTTAATCGCAGAGTTGACGTAATAAACTAATTACTAAGCTAAGTTTAGTCGAAATTTAAAAAATCTTATAGTTTATGTAATTTTCCTGCAGTAACCGATCAAAATAATGATAAGAATGTATACAACTGCATTAAAGCTTACTAAATTGTTACCTTTTATAGCCCAAAAATACGTTTATATTTTTCTTACAGAAATACAGGCAGTTACTATTTTACAGTAAATATACTAAAATCTATGTGGGACAAAAGAGTGACACAAATGCATTTAACGTTTTCTTTAAAAATTTAATTGCAGAAATATTTACAGATGAATAGCAGTGCTTTAACTATTTAAAGAGCCAGATTCATAAAAACATGAAATGATGCAAACACTTAAAACACAGTAGAATAAATCTATAATGACTGTAAAATTGAAATGTAAGACCTGCTGGTAATATTCAAAGCTAAAATGACAATAAACAAACAAACAAATAAATTAAGTGGCATATAGATAAAATATTTATTCTAAATGAAAACGTAAAAACTCATACATTCAATATTAGTGTCTTGCATGCCGTCATGATGACTCATCAAAAGTAATGCAAATTATATAGTTCAAATAATTAAAACACAAGCAAAAAAGTTTGATTTAAACGAAGCATATATTTCTATATTTCTATATTTATGTCTATATTTCTTTACAAATTATGAATTTTTGGCATTTATATTCATCTTTATTGATATGATATTCAAGAATTGAAAATAGTTTTACTAAACATCTACCTTTTACTTATTGTTTCACATTCCATGATCTAGGAGGTGGTGTACATTTGTCCAGATGGTAACTGATGTTTAATCAGAAAAGAAAAAAAATGACCAAAGCTCTTCCTCTCTAAAAGCATTTTAGGTGGACTCGAGTTGAAATGACTATCGCTATAAGTTTGTGTACATATCTCAGCACAATTGATGTATCAGTAATTGCATTAGAAAAAACAACTATGGTGAACACATTATTTGGTCTGTATCTGAACACACTTTAACTTGTATACCGGTAGTTGAGTGAATGGCAATTGTACAATTATCCGCTCATACAGATTCTCAGTAGGTGAAGCTTAGCAGTATATTCTGATGCTTTCTACAGAAGACTATTATTGCTAAATATGCACATTCCCCTGATTTAATCAGCTTTTTCCTGTAACGCTGAAAGAGCCACCTATTTATACACTACACACAGTATATGGCCAAGGTGAGGAGAATAAAATAATATAATGACAACTATATTACAGCAATTTTCTCTGTTTTCACCCTTGCTGATAAATTCTGCCAGGCACAGCTAATTTTACAGTAAAATTAGAGCTATGTTGGTGGGTTTAATGCTTATTTTTAGCATAAATATCCTAGAAGTACTTGAGTATTAAAATGCCTTTGAGAGGAAAGATCTTTTTTGTAAAATAAATAACTCGTAACATATAAACATTATGCACATTTTACACTGGCACAGAAAAGCGCGCAGGGTGTCAAACACAGTGCAAGAATAAATGTAAAGACCAGCTCCAACGCGAGAGAGGAGATCAATGGTGCTGCATTAAATGGAACAGCCAGACAAATAAACGCGAGTGACGGGTCCACGTCACACCCCCCCACACAGCAGAAGCCTAAATAAAGTGGACGGTGACCCCTGGGTGATTTACCCTAACCCTAACCCTAACCCTAAATAAAGTGGACGGTGACCCCTGGGTGATTTACCCTAACCCTAACCCTAACCCTAACCGAAAAAGGCAGGAAAACTACATACGGCACCCTATGTCATCAGGTTATAGAGGTATGCACAGTCTTTCACTCTTTACAGCCCTCTGTAGCTACATCCTCTGTATCACATGATGATTATTATATGTATACATTGTAAATAAGAGGACACTGTAAAAAGACGACACCCTTTATGCACGTCCTACCCTATTCCTGTATCATTTCCCCATCACAATTAGTCTGATCCCCAGCTTCTCACATGAACAGATAATGAAGTCAAGTTGGAATAAAAAGGGCTAAAAGGTGCTAATCTCCAGGAATTTTGGATTACGTTCATTTTATTAGATTTTTTTTCCCAGCACAGTAAATGCGTGTGCAGCAAACCCAAAAGAGGACAGGGATGTCCTACTCCGGCACGACCCAGGCAATCGACATGGACGCTGTGGCCCAACCTGCGTGTGTGAAATGAAGCGACTAATAGCGGATTACCCTGACCTGACTAATGACGACGGGAAGAACGCATCTCAGCCCTTTCTAGCATGCCTAGGCAGCATGATGCATCAAAGTGCTCGGCTTTATAGCAGCTATTTGAATGGTCCGGTAGCTTGGCCATCCGCCCAGGACCACAGGTTCTGATCTATCCTTCGAATCATGCCGTCACCAGTGCATTTCTGCATTCACTACGGACTCTTGGTACTGATACTGCAAACCCTGTGTTATGACACAAAAAA
Organism: Cyphomyrus plagiostoma; assembly: GCA_019775915.2. Lineage (NCBI taxonomy): Eukaryota > Metazoa > Chordata > Actinopteri > Osteoglossiformes > Mormyridae > Cyphomyrus > Cyphomyrus plagiostoma. The sequence goes on along the minus strand of JABFEA020000029.1, from coordinate 22,721,750 downwards.
TGATTGGCAGTTTATCACGTTGGGCATGCTTCTCTGCGTAGCTACGAATGCACTGTGGAAAGCATTTAATGCAAGCCACCCCTCATCCATCCCAGCCCTTTTTATACTGTCATTGAAAATGTATTGTTAGGCTGTGTTAAAAGTGCATTATTTTTTTATGGAAATGTCCTCATCTGTCATTCATTATCACATCGTCAGGTTTATAATATTCACTCTTCCCTGACATTTCAGTTGTTTAGTGAAAACTAAAGCTCGTCTGATGCCTGACTTATGACTTCTTCATTGTTTGCTTTTATTTGGCAAAACTTTTATTCCTATTCAGATATAACAGCTTAAATGAGTTACATTAAGGGCAATTCTCCATCAGTATTTAACGTTCTTATGTTTCAAACTTTAGATAATTATTTTAGGTTTGATATTTCAATCTTTAAGGCACCGAAAAAATCTCTCCTCATCTGTACAATTCATATTTACAGCACAACTTAACTTTAGCATAAATAAAAGCAAATATGAAGAATTAATGGCATATGAAAAATATACATAAATACGCACTGACTTCAACTAGTCAATCAATTTTTCACAAAATAAAAATTTCTCTTCTTTTTTTTCATCCCCTAAAACGCTAGTAATCATACCAAATAAATTCTGCAACAACAGTCAGCTCAATTTTGGTTAAATTCTGTGGGGAATGTTGCAAAAGCCTTAATCTCCATCTCTGCACTCACAAAATAACATGGCTGACGTCAGGTTTTTTTTTTCACAAAGTGCTCAGGAGTAATTATGTGCCAGTATTAAGACAGATATTTCCGCTTGACTATCAGGTTAGTGACGCTGACCGAGAGCTTAGGATAAATGATTCATGTACACAGTTACAGCAGACTCAATGATTCATGTACACAGTTACAGCAGACTCAAATATAATATATGTACACAAGATGTTAACTTTTTGCTGTCTGTGCAGGATCTCTGCAAAATAGTATGTGTATAGAGCTTTGATAGCAGCAGATGTTTGGTCCTGGACATGAACGCACAGTCTCTGCATGTTACAGAAACGACTGCGTGTCCAAGGTTTGATCTACATGATGTTCATAAAAGTCCCTTGACAATAATGGGTCTCACATGGATGGCTGAGCACACACATATACCTTCTGTCATTTTTGGCACAGTTATTTATGATTATATCTTGGCTATGAGCATGATTTGGGGTTCGGACACAGTCCTAGAGAGCTTTGATGATCTGCCTCTATTGAAACGACTTGCGCATGGGCCTTACCTTTGAAAACAGAACAATGGCCCTTTAATTTATTAATTCCATTGAATTTTTGTTACTTTATTTTTCACTGATTCTGCACCTTGTGGCCCATACATTCATAGGCATTTTTGCTTAAGTTTAACTTTAAGGCTGTCTGGTAAATTAAGCACACATTTACAAAAATGGGGGACTGGATTAGGGCTAAATGAGTGGATAATTATATTTTAATCACAACTGCATTATTCCACTGCAGACAGCCCACTGTCTGCGGTTAAGCATGACAGCTAGAACTGAAATAGTCACATGACTCTACACGGAGTCAGAACCCACAGAGTTAACCCATGTGCTTAAAACCCTCAGCAGCCAGTGGTAGGAGGAGCAGAGTTACAAGCACACATCTCACACAAGGCAGAGTTGTGATTTTCCAGGGCACACATGCTGATGAATCTGATCAGAACTGAGACCCCTAATATTAGTCCTTCACACCGTCGTAGCCTCTCAGCTTAACACACCATTCCAGTACACAGTATGGGAAAACATATTTTTTTAGTCTGTATAAAAATATGCAACCCAGGGCACAAGACTAGCAATTAATCCAAGTATGAAAGATGTGAGGCTGAGTGCCTCTGATGGCTGACCGATGATGTCATAAAACACGCAAACAGAGGGGCTTTCCCATCCATTCTCACACATGCTTAGAGCGATTCCCTGCCCCCATACACTGTACTATTTCCCGGCAGTTCCGAGGGATGGCATAAAAATGACAGCAGATCAGCGCGAAAGGAAAAGAAATGGTGTTTGAATCAAGGCCTAAGGGTCTCTCGGATCAGAACAGTACAGCAGTGTTATGGGCCTGTTGCAGAAGGGCTGGTGTGACCACCAGCCTCCAGGTGCACGTGGTCACCTGTATGTGATCTGGGTGCAGCAGCAGGTGCTGCCACCATCCGGGTTGGACACATGACACTCTGTGCCCCAGTATTGTCACTTGGCACTCAGCCATTGCCGCACAGTGACTATAAAAATCGTAATGCGACGGACAAAAACACCGACATGAACGCCAGCTAGACGATTTCCTTTGCCAAAAAATAAACTCTTTACAGATGTATTTGTATACGAAATGAACAAATTCCGCCATTCAATTTGTGTGGCTTAAATTGTTTACCTAAGATCGGATCAGATAAGACCCAAGAGTACAAAGAAGCACCGTTTCATCTGTTGATTAATCTCAAAGTAGTTTAAAATTGTTTGAGCCTATCTATGTAATATTAGACCCAGACTACAGTGGCAAAATTACATTTAAGGTCTTAATGTGCAGATTAGCATTGAAGACATTAAAAGGACATTCCAGTTCATTCCAACTTTACAAGGGAGAACCGATCTCCACACACATTCAGTGAGCTCGACCGACATTATCTTTTTCCAATTTTGTGCAGCTTTCAGGACGTGTGTTGGGTTCACATAGCTCATTCTGGGCAGAATAGCACACCAGCGTCACGTCACTCTCAGAATTCGTCCTGCCGGGGCCAGTCCCTTCTCCTAGAAGAAGGGTGCTGGCATCATTCAGTTGTCCTGCTAGCCTAGCAGTTCAGGTGGGTCAATCAATGTGTTTTCTTCTCTTGCTGAACAGCATTAGCATACTCTATTTTTAGCTTCTTAGAATACATGTGGAACCCCCGCCATGCCCAATGTAGCTAAGTTTATCCCTTTGGGAGTGAGGGGGGTTCATTGACTCACAGGTTCAGAACACCCTTAGCAGAACCAGAACTCTCCTCCCATCCTCATTAAGACTGGACACAAGTACTTGGCTGGCCTTCAGCAAGTCCACGTGACACAAATGCATTCTCGGGGAAAGGAAGATGCTCGGACGGCATTCTGCTCTGAGCCAGCAGCAGATCTATTACGCATTTTCACACAGTATTTAAATGCTACAAGTGCAGGATTCAAGAGGGAGGGAAAATCGGACCACGTGAGGTAAAGACCAACGTAATCGAAGTCTTCGTACCATTGCAATTCAATTGCAACAATATTGAGTGGGCTTCACTGCTAACATTTCCCTTGGAAATACGAACAGGAATATTATTCATTCATTATTTACTGTACAGAACTAAATGACTTGTGACTCCGCCCACAAGAGATCTTGTTGCAGCATCGAGGCGGAGTGATTGAAAAAACAAGCGGTATTATTTACAGGCGTGCTTAAGTGACAGCATGGAGATGCAGGATACACAGAGGATGATGCCTTGGCATTCTCAAACACCTCCGCACCTTTCCAGAGGTCGCTCGAGCCGTGGCACGGATTTTATGACAGTTTTCCTGGTCAAATTCCAAAGAATCATAAACTAAACAGGTTTCGAAACCCCCTCGCTGGCCAAGAGCTAATTATACAGCCTGGAAAAGCTGAGTGTTCACCCCATCTTAGATTGTAGCCCAACCCCCCCTCCCCCCCATTGCTGGTGGGCCTCTCAGAAGGCTTGATGGGGGCCTGAAACTGATCTCCCCACACCTGCTAGATAAACGCTACAGTGGTGTTAGCGCTTGAAGGTACCGGAACACAGTCAGCTCTTCACTGCTGTTTTGTCAGATACACATGTGACTGACTAGAGAATAAACTGCTACTGAATGGGGCAAGGAGGGTGGGGGGTGGCTGGGGCAAAATGGCAGGGGGGGTGAGGAGGGTGGGAGTAGCGTCTTAACACCAGATGGTTAGATAAATATTATCTTTGTGTTTTCGCTGGGATTAACACAAATTTGTTACCGCTATGTGGGTATAGAAAATGGGGGCCAGCAGGGAGAGTGGGGGTGGAGGGGCGCGCGCCCTCAGAGGCGGGTCTGGGCCTCCGGGATGTAGATCTCTATGCTGTCGGCACGTTCAGCCGCTGAGCTCTGTCGGAAGGAAGCCGCCCGCTTGGCTGCCATTAGCCGGCGTCGTGCCTCCTGCCGCTGCCGGTCCGGCAGGTCCAGTGACTTCTCCCGCGACAAGCCCATCCGCCCTTTCAGGCTCTTCTTTGGTACGGGGGGTGGCAGCTTCTCCGTGTCCATGGAAGACGGAAAGGTAAAAGGAGACAGGCGGCCGTCATTCCTTTGGTCGTGGAGGCATGATCGACGGTAGCTGGTGATGTGATGCAGGTTCTGGAAACAATCTGTGTGGTGAGTTTGTTTGGACTCTTTAATGTCGCCGTGTGCGTGTTTTGTTCTTCCTGTGGTTAAAATTCAGCAGAGCAGGGGCATATATGTAGGGACGGGGCCTAGGATAATGCTCCAGCTGGAAGCTGATTGGTCCCCAAAGAATTCCATCCCCTGTCACTCACTGATTTAAAATATACTATTGGCTGATAAGGTTGGCCCCTCGGTATGAATTATGGACCCGGTTATACCCCCATCTTAGAATCGCCCCTGCAGCCAGTGCTTAATTTCAGCATATAAAGTCGCTCATATTGGTCATAAATTGAAATCTGGGCATCTAGGGCACCAGGAAGTTCAGCCCAATGCTGCAATCTAACAAATTGCATGAAACCCGAATGCCGTGGATGCTTTCTGCCCCTGGTATGTCAGTGACACCCAAAAGGAGTCTGATGTAATTACAGACCCCGAGAGGGCACATTTTTAACGGAAGTGATTTGGGTGCTTTTTCTGTGCAGCTGTATATCTTTAACCATGACAGCAGGAAACACTATGGCTGAATGCTGCAACAGATTTGGATCCGGTTCACTTAGCGGAACAATGACACAAGCCAGGTGATTCACAGGGTGTCCCCTGGAAGCCTCACCTTCTTCTCTGGGCTCTCCACCAGCCTCCAGTCATTGTTCTTGATCTGCTGCAGCTCGTCAAATTTGGCGGTGACGTCATCGATGGACAGCTGGAGGAGGTCCCAGAATCCGGCCAGGTCCTGAGAGGTTGGTCTGGGCATGGCACTGGGGTCCTGGCAGAGGGCGATGGCGGGTGAGGGGGGGTGGGTGTGGAGCAGATGACACCTTGGGTACCAGTCATGCCAGTACAAATGTGAAGCCTGACTTAATACATGACACCATTCACAGCTTCTCTGAAAATCTGTCGTTCAGTGCTTCCCAGTTTGGTCCTCTGGGAGACCGTTCATATTTTTGGGAACTGAGAGGAAGCAAAAATGTAAACAGGGAGATGGGAGGGTGCAAAAACCTGGACTGTCTGTGGGTCCCTGCGGACTGGATTGGGAAGCACTGCTGCAGTTACATGAAATTACTAGACAGATGTGGGTTCTACTATAAACCTGGCATATTAGCAGAAATCTTGTTTCTACAGTTCAATGTACCTAGGCAAATTTACTCCGCGTTCCGAAGACTTGCCTGAGGCATTTTATGACAAAAAGGGATCAATGTTATCAGGACTGTACCCAGTAATAGAGGTAGGGCTTAATGTCAGAAAAGCATGTCTCCTTAGGCGATTCAGAAAGGAGCTCGGAATGAATTTTTGAATGAGCGCGGTTTCACGCAATCCCGCCAGTGCCCAGCAGATGGCCTCGTCAAGCCTCGGGAAAACTAGCAACTGATTTGCATGCATTGGGAGAGTGTTGAGGAGAAACTCACGGCAGAATCGAGGTGAAAGTAATTAATGACCTAACGCGGCTACTAATACTTCTCACTATGACTCATTCTGACATGAAAAAGAAGATTGTTCAGACTAGGAATTAGGGATAAAGATAAAACGTGACAAAAATATACATAAAAAAATATAAACAAAATACTGTAGCCTCAAGGTCTATTCATGATGCTGTTAGGGCCGCTGACTGGTGCTCGGATCTATGCATCAGTTCACCTTCGTACAGACAAATCCAGTCTCATCCCACGTTTGAGATTCTCGCTGCAAAATAGTTTGGCTGGTGGCCGCTTATTAAGACCTAATTAGAATGACACACATGCCCTTTCATGTCTGGTCCAGGATTCTGTGCTGTGACATAGTGGTGTGTGTATGTGTGTGTGTGTGGGGGGGGGGGACCTGGGGACTCAGGAGCCTGCCTTGTCCTTGATGAAGGCTGGAGAGGGGGGGTCCTATCATCCAGAATATCATAGAAGCAGAACCAAAGCAAAGTTTGGCCCTCAGAGCTCCTACTTTCTTCTTGCCCTTTTGTAAACATCTATGAAGCGTGGATCAACATTGGCAGTAGCTTATTTTCAAAAAGCTACCAGCTAACAGGTTGAGCCCCCCTGGTTGTTTTAAAAAGAAGGGCTGAATTTTTCTGGAATATTCTGGAGGGTTAGACTGGGACAAGATGTGGAATCACTGAAATACTGGCGATGACAGCCTCATTTTTCCACTGATCCTGGTTCTTCTTCTGGAGAAAATGAGGACCAGGCTCAGCCTCTTCATTTATAATTCTCGTTGTGTCCTTGTTATAAAAATGGAAATTACTTTGGCGAGACAACGTTCACGTTTATTGTCGGCTCAGAAAGGGAATAGATTTTGCAAATGTGGAGTACGATGGGATAAAATCCACAGCAATCCATTACTGAGGTCCAAATATGTAGTGTAGGTCCTCATCCCGGACCAGTGGCCTACTATTCATCCATCCATCCATTTACCAACCCGCTTATCGTACTGGGTCATGGGGGGTCCGGAGCCTATCCCGGAAGCAACGGGCATGAGGCAGGGAACAACCCTGGACAGGGGGCCAGCCCATCGCAGGGCACACTCACACAGCAGTCACTCACACATGCACACCTACGGGCAATTTAGGAACTCCAAGCCTACTATTCAGGTTTCTTTTTATCACATGCACATCAGAAAGAGTCACACAACAAATTTAAAACCTGTCAAATTTGTAGCTTAATACAGTTGCACATGTGTCACATTAGGAGGTAAATCCAGGATGAGGTTGTTATCCCAGCTTGTTTTGGGGCAGAAGGGTCACATGACATGTGCTCATTAAAAGCGATTGTTACAAAACAATAAACCAAAACACCATTTAAAAGACAGGCCAAGCCAAAACAACAATTAACTTCCAGAGAAGGGAATTCCATGTCCCCCGGAAAAATTATGATCAAAAGATATCAAAGGATTTAGATTTTCCTTTTGCCTGCAATGCCGGAGAGGGCCGCTAGGAGGAGAGTCGCATGGGAATTAGCATTCCTGGCGGCGCTCGAGCGCGTTTCAGGTGCTCGCAATGAAGGCTGACAGGTCGGTGATTGATAGCGGCTGCTTCAGGCGCTATTTTAAGCCGGAGCTATTCCCGTATTCCACGCTCGCCCCAGCGTGAGTCAGGAGAATGCGGCCAGGCGCTGCTCTGATACCATTCGGGCATTTTCGTCATCGGCGAGAGGCCCAGATCCCTATCGATCTTCTTATGCTCTCCACTCAGTGGATGACGGCACGCGTCCCACCCGCTTTCCTGTGCAGTCACCTTGTGCCACCGTTAAGGATGTGACCAGCTCACACGATCGCCCTGGCAACAGTGGCAGGCATGTGGAATCGCACCCATAGGGCCACGTGCAAACCCACGTGCAAACTCTGACATACAGACGCTTGGGGACACACATGGCCCTTCGGTACGGGACTCGTAAGCAGATACATCGCACCCACTTACCAGGTTCTGCTGACAGAGCCAGTAGAATTGCTGGAATTTCTGGGACATGAGGAGCTGTGCACTGCCTACAGCGCTCCGGATTTTACCTAGAACTGCGAAACATGGACACAAGCCTTAGGGTACAACTTAAAGAACATGGGAGAGAGCAGAACTGCCTTTTATCTAGAACTGAGAAATACCGGACCTTCAGATATAGCTGCTTTGCTGAAATCCATTATCTAGCTTCACCCAGGAATGTCAAAAGTTCAGGGGGACAACAGCATGATCCTCCCCAGGGAATGGGTTACCCAACTTCCAAGTTCTTAACCATGACACTACCAGCTAGCTAGAAACCTGCCCTGTTCTTTTCTAGAAGACATAACAGGACTATCTGACACACGTCTGACTGCTGAGTCACAGTGCGTGTGTTCAGACTCATCCCAGGGTGGAACCTGTGCTGACTCGCCAGGGACTCACTCTCCTCTGAAAGGTCCTTCTCCTCTGCCTCATGCTCCATCTCCTTGCACCAGGCCTCCAGCCGCTTGGTTTCCGTGTGAAGCAGCTGCATGAACCAGCTGCCATCACGGCGGCCAGGGGAGAGGCGCCCGGTGTTGCCAGGCTCACGGGCCACCTCTGTGGGCCAGGGTTCGGGCCGCGGGCTGCTGACCGGCTCGGCGGGTGCCCGGTAGTCCTCGCGGTAGCTGAACAGGCCCTGTGTGCGCACGGTGCGGACTGCCCCGTACTGCGTCGGAGTGCTGGGCTCCGAGTGCCTCTGGAAGGCGCCGCCGAACTGCAGCCCCTTGTCCTCCATGTGGACGGGGAAGCCCTCCAGCTCCAGGTCGGCTTGCACTGCCGCTGTCACGCTGTTGGACCGCTTGAACCGGCCATGTCTGCTGGGGAGGGGGGGGGCTTTGGTTAGAGCAAGGTATGCAAATGGCAAAAACCTACAACAGACCTCTGTAAGGGTACCAAGGCGATGCAGCAATGCAACACGCGCCAAAGGACACATGCATGTTTGTTCACATACATACACACACACATGCATGTTTGTTCACATACATACACACACACATGCATGTTTGTTCACATACATACACACACACATGCATGCACGCACAGACACAGGCACAAAGCCGCACCAGCTAAGTCGGGCGACATGGTAGGGTGAAGGACCATCAGGCGATTGGCTCATGCGGGGAGGGGAGGCAGGGGCTGCAGGTGACCCTGTGTCAGGCAGTGTGCAGACGCCTCACACCCAAAGCCGTACCGCTTGTCGTCCTCCACCTGGATCCCCACCGAGTGGTACTCCCGCATCTCCCGGCTCTCAGACTCAGAGTCGGTCGCCGCCTCCACCTGGCATGGTGCGACAATGGTCAGAGTATTGGCTACCAGTATAGGATCTTACCCCTAGTAACTGAAATATCCACCCTTATAAAGAGCCAAGAAATCTCAAACCAAACGTAAACACAGCACAGAGAGTCACTCATCCATCTGATTAATTCCATTTCCACAAAGGAAAAGAAGAACAGGGAAGTAGAAGAAGGAGAATCTCCCATTTTGCTAATAACTGATCCAACGCGCGAGTCTGTTTCCATGAGAACCCGTGGGGGTGACAGCATCGCCAGAAAACAAAACGACATTTAAGTAATTCCCTTCTTGAAAGAGGGACGCCCCAGAAGATAGAAGTGGAGCTTATCCCCCCACCTCCACTGTTCCTGACACTGGAGTCCTGTTTGACGTTGTCTTGGTGCTCACATGTCCCAGGGGGCATAGAAAGAGTATAAAGAAAGGATTGAGTGAGAGGAATTATCTCTGAGCAGGTGGAGGGAGGCTATCGTCTCCAAAGGGCTCAAAGCACTCACTGGCGGACCCACTGCCCCCTGGGAGTCTGGCAGGAGGTTCAAGTGCTGGAGGGAGTTGACCTTAAATACCACTTTTAGCATAGCTTTGATTCATTTTAAGGAATATTCATTTATCTCTTTATGACACAGCATGATGGTATTGGGGTAAACCCTTCTGGAAGATTCTGTGTGACAGGTCAAAAATGTCCTCCAGAAGAATGGAGGAGGAAGGACAAAGGTCAGGTTTGTAAGGCTACAGCCCTGGGATGGGTGAGGAGCACCGTCCTTTTCATCAGCCGGCTGGCAAAGGGTTTTAAATACTGGTTGCAAACTGTGGTTCCTTGTGGCCCATTGGTAAACATGGGCGTTTTTGCTGTTTCACACATCGCCAGAGCAGATTTGAGGGGAAGGGCATTCTGGGTCCTCCTTTGACTTAATAGAGAATGCCGCAGATCAACACTCTCATCACTGCCCACATTTACATGTGCGTTCCTGGTTGTCCAGTCGATAGCAGTGGATGAGACGTCATATCAAAAATGTAAACTTCAAAATGAGGAAGAGGTAACTCTTAAATATACACACAAAGAATAATAATCATCGTGTTGTTTATGCAATGCTTTTATGTAATCTGACCTTTGATGCCATAGCACGATTAATTTGAGTTAATGAACTTTCTCAGGGGTACTATAGCAGACCCTATAGCCCCCAGACCCTGAAATGCCAGCCTTTAGGTTATGAGCCCATTTCCTTAACTGTCATGCCACCTGCTGCCCCGTAAAAAAAAAAAAAAAACTGAGGTCATTATGGATTTACATACTGGTGTTAATGAAGACACCACTGCACTAATGGGCGCGGACTGTACCTGGGTGACAGCGGCTCTGTCTCCAATGATGACAAGCCTTATGATGGGTGGGCCGGTCAGCACGGTGACCTGCCACATCTGTTACCCAACCAGGCTGCCGTGTGTGATGGCATTGTCTAGGTCCCTGAGGGGGCTACCATTCTGGAGGAATGACTCATCAGACTGAGGAGCGGGGAGTGGGGGGTGTCACCTGGATCCCGATGGAGGAACGCTGGCTCTTGAGGTACTCCTCAGCCTTGGACACCAGCACCGCCTTGTCACAAGTGAGCACCGAGCTATGGCTGTCTGTGGAAGGGTGCCTCAGGCCTGCTGCTGTCTCCATGGCGATGGTCACCGCTTTGGCACTGTCCAGGCTGTCCGTGGAGTTGTAGAGGCCCCGACCCAGGCTGTCCGGCGGCCACAGGGCACCATGGGTCAGCCGGCCCTCGTGGTAGGCATCCTGGGTGGACTCGGTGCTGCTTTGGGCCGTCACGGAGATGAGGGGCTTAGAGGTGGTGCGGGGTGGCACCGGCGGGGGGGGCTTCTTAAAGCTGGGGGTGTACGTTACCGCTAAAAGATAAGGAAGGAAGACACCTTTCTGTCAGGTGAATGGAAAAACAAAATAATATTTTTGCACCATGCGTACATCAGTGACAACGGCGTGATGATCCAGAGTGGATCATAAACACAGCGGGTGACAGAAATCCTCGATAAGCATAAGCAAGCCCAGAGATGGTGGAAAGGGTCTCGCCAGTTAGGCCCCCATCTCCCGGGTTACTGATTATGAGTCTCCTCTTTCTTTGAAGTGCAAATACAGGGCAACATGCTGCTAAATGGACTCTCTGTTAGATATGGGCCTTTCTTGGGGGGGCTTGAGGGGCACAGAGCTTTTGCTCACCATTATCTAAGGGAGCTCATTGCTGCTGGCTTTAATGCTCCAGCATGTCAGAGCGAGTGACAGACCCCAGGGAAAAAGATGCCCAAGGTCACATGACAGGCAGCTACACGGGACTAATAGGAAGTTTTGAGCAGTGATGAGGAGGACGTGAAATCTGAGGGCTCTCAAAACTCGCAACACTTTACCTAGAGAGCCTCATAAATATAGGGATTGTTTGAATTTAAGGATTATTAGGATTTACCAAGACAGCAAAGATCAGCCTATCTATATGTGGTTGTCTTAAATATGACTTTATGGTGCTGTAGTTCATGATGTTTCTCTGCCTAGACTTCAGTAATTCAGATCGCCACTCCTGCGACCTTTTCCTTGGGATGAAGAGCAGATGTGGCACTGTAACCCGACCAAAGCTGGTTTATTTACATGCGCAGGGAGTAGGAGTCACTAGTTTGATTTGAAACACAAAAAAAAAACCTTGTACTGTGCTGAGCTGTTTATCAGAGCTGTGGCTGCTTTTATAATACAGCCGCCTTTCAGCGTGACTCGTTTCTGGGTAACAGTTGACGTCTGTTCAGTGCCATGTCCAGCGTAACATTTTGCTTACTGCTGGCCCATTAAAAATGGCCGCTTCCTCTCAGCAAACAATACTGCAGTCGCTGTCCTACTGCCACTGTGGCTCTCTCCATGGCACCCTGATGCTCCAGGGTGAAGGGAATTTATCAAGGCTGTCTTCCGTCTGCAACTTTACTTTTCAAAATGAGAGATATTTCAGGAGGCCTAAAGGGATTCATGGGTGTGATGGCGACGACAGGGGAAGCTGAGGTGTGGGAAGGGGGTGATTCGGCATTGTGACAAAAATAGTCATTACCAGGCAAGTGGTGGAGGGGGACAAGGGGGGACGATGTCCTGACTGGCGCTCAGCCGCTAGGTTCACATGATGGGTCCTTGCTCTAGAGCTCTGAGTCATCGACAGGGCTCAAGCAGCACGCTGGGAGAAGACCCCCTTCCGGGCCCACAGAATGTAATGGGGCCCCCAGCAGAGGCAACCATCTGAAAGGGAACCTTCTTCTTGGGTGGGTGAGGGGTGTGATGAAAGAGGAGGCTTCTGTCCACATACAGGAGGTGTCTATACCGGGGAGCCCTTGGCCAAGTCACCGGACAAAGCTAGAGGAAGAATTCCGTATCCACTAGTAAGAACATACACAGACACATAGGTGTGTGGCTCAGCAAGCTAGTGCAATGGATCAGATGGCTGCCATTTTGTTTTGTCTGTTTGTCCCGTCCTTGGTAGAATAGGTACTGAAAAATGTGTCATTGGTACTGGGTGGGTAGCTGACCCTGTGCTCAGACCCTAATCTTTGCTTTCCATGTATGTGTGTGTCTCATAAAAGGAGAGAAATACCGAATGTGCATGAAACATACTCTCTAATGTACCGGTATTTTTATAAATGGCAAATAAAGCTTCCTTTCGTGTTTTGTGGAGGGCAAACGCCGAGGGCTCAGTGCAGGGGTGCTGTCGCTGGATCCCCACAGGCGGGTTTGTGCCAGGTGTTAGGGAGGGGTAGTGAGGCTGCGTTGATCGTGGCAAGAGAACGAAGGGCTCCTTTCAGGAGGTTCGTGGGACAGCGAACGATCAAAGCCCCATTGCTATTCAACAGCACGCCGTTGCCGTCACGTGGCGCAAGGGCCCCGTTCCGTGATGCGCCGAGGACTCAGACTTCGAATAGCGAATCGCTGTTTCACATAGAAATACAGCAGCAGCCATAAACCTCTGAGGGGGAATTCATTACCCACGCTGTACTGGTGCTCTGCAAAAAAGAGCCCCGATCGTTTTGCTGGGATTCCTAAGATGGAGCGGTGGAATTATTTTAGCTGAAGCGTACATCTGTTGTACGCCCTTAAAGAGGCGGGGAGCATTTACTAACCCAGATTGAATTTCCTGCCGCAAAACAGGCAAACATTTGTACCCATGCTTGGCAGAAAGTGCAAAGCGAGTGTCCTCAACCCAGCCAGGCAGCCAAGAAGCATCGGGCCCACGATTCATAATGCTCATGGCCACTTATTGTCTTCCTCGCTGCCTTGGCTTAGGCAGACATTACCAGCCTACGTGTAATTTATCACATGACAGGACTCGCCACAGGCTGGCAAATGGTTATATTACAGAGAGACGGGCCTGGAATGTAAGGCGAGCCATTATGTACATAAGATTAAAGATAATGGTGCTTGAACAGAGCCCGGAGGAAAAGTGCTTCCAGGGGAAGTTTACCCCTCTGCCTAAAGGTCGTCAAGATTCCAACAATCCCAAAAGGCACCTTGAGGTAGCTCTAGATACCTTGAGGTATCTTCAAACCCGAAACTGATTAGTCAGTGGTGCCACTCGCAAAGGCTATTGGCGGGCTAAAAATAGCCCCTCCGACTGCAGCAGCTGAGGGGGGGTTCACTGGCACTATGGCCATCGCTCAGCGTCACTGGCTTGCAGACTGAGGTGCCCTCAGTTCATTTCTCTCTCCCCGAGTGCAGGCGGAGAGCGGGGATGCAGAAGAGGACAGGGTGGTGGTGAGTGGAGTGGGCATTTCACATTCAAGACGGGTTTCCAATTTATCTGCCAGATAACAATTTGGTCCGGACCAATCAATAAGAGGCCCGTTGCAGATGTGAGAGGGGAGGGGTGGGGGGTGGGGGGGTTTCAGGGGAGCGGCAAAGTCACGAATAAAAACCTAGAAAATATTAGAAAGCTGACAGTGATTTTCAGGGATTATGAAGTCAAGGCAAACTCATTCCACTTTAACAGGCTGTCCGAGCGCTGTCCTGCTCATCGCTAAGGCAGAGCACCGTGGAAACGGAACGGCTGAAGTCTGCGCATTTCAATAGACCTGACATGATGCAATATAACAACACCCCATCCGCTGTCCTGAGAAAACTCATCTGACATGCTGTGGACTTTAAACACCCTTTCAGGACCCCCTCAGTTCCATTACTTTGCTTCCTAATGCCCTACATCGAACATTGTGAAATATAGACCACTATCATTTTTTTAAAGGAAATTTGACTAGATTATGGGTAGGACCCCGTGATCTCAGACAGGCTTTTGGGTCTGTGGCTTATATTTTTTCCACATGCTGGAACTTTCAATTTCTGACTCTGGGACCACTTCAATCAACAAGAAGTCCACAATCGACTGGCTCCAAACTTTAAACTCACTTGGAGAATCTCAGGGGGTCTGTTAGAGGGGAAAAAAAAGTCAGGAATCAAACTGACTAATTTATAGCAGTGGGAGTAGAAGAGTTCATTTAGGATCACTTTATTAAACTGCCATCTTGACAATGCCTCCTGCGTTAATTGGTGTGTAAACTGAATAATTAATGGCATGATGCATAATTCAACACGTTCCCCATTCTGCCAGGCACCACAATGCCAATATAAGCAGCGGCTAAACCCCTCTCCAAAACTAAACTGTCATGTAAATGACTTCCTAAGGAAGTCACACAGAGAATTTGGATGGAAAATCTGACATTAAAAACAGTAGGTGTAGATGGGCTATAAAAGCAGGTGGACAGAAAATTCCAGTAGTGGGGGGGTATTGTGAACATGCTGCATTTGGGGGCCAAATCCTTACCTGGAGGTTGTTGGGACGTTCTCTCCACAGCGCAGGAAGTAGGGAGTCGGAACTGGATCCCTACAAAAAGCGGTGGATGTCAGCAATTGCGGGGGCACAACAGACACAGATACACAACAAAAAACGTAGAGCCAAACGAAAACACAGATAGCTTCCAGAAACACCCGTGGGGTTCAGTTTGAAAAATATAGTCCCTGGATTAAGACACATCCTAAATGAACATTTCTGCTTGGAGACACACAAACACACAGACATGGGTGTGACAGGGTCAAAACGAAACAGGAAGAGAAACAAGTAATTCAAAGCATACGGCTGACGCAACAAGGATTAATGTGCAAAGAGAAATAACAGTTAAAAGAAAAGAACATGTTTAAATTTCAGATTTCAGCTACATATAAAAATAAATGTGTTTGTGGCCATTCACCGTCCGCAGTGAAGCGGTGGCTGCTTTTGGCCATGGATGTAAGACGTTGTTTCAAGCATACATTGGCTTAAATGGAGAAATTTGGCAGAATTCTCATTAGGCAAAGATCTCATGCTGACACCCTCCCACATACACCTGTACCTGTCCTACACACTTCAAATGAGAGCTTAAAATGTGAGCTTAAAAGCAGGCCTTCCCCTTGATATGCTCCTTGCAAATTTCCGTGTCGTTTAATTTGATTGGCTTTGGAAACGGGGAATTGCCATGGCGATGGCAGCGTGTGAACAGCTGCTCCACCTACCCAGGGTACGGTACCTACAATTCAGAGTCCAAGCACTGCCTTTAAGAAAGGTGCTGTTTCTGTTGGGGGTGGTATTGAAATAGCACCTTATAATAGGGTCAACTTGTTCCAGAACAAGTTTCCAAATGAGTCTCTAAGCATATCTGCAAACTAGCTCCAAGGAATCCTCAAGATGAGCCTTGAGTGAGTCACCAAACGAGTCTTTCCATCTTTGACAATGACCAGGTACTCAGCTGCACTATGCCAATATCAACATCCAATACACTGAACTGTCCCGGAAGTTCAGTCATTATCAATGTGAAGAAAATGAAAACTAACTCTTTTTTTATTGTGGTCTTATGATTCTTCAAACCTTTATTTATTTATTTGTTTACAGCCAACCGTCTGGATTAAATGTACACTGTGTAAGTAGAGCTCAGTGATATGCATAACAAAGCATTAACAGGAAAGGTCCCATCTCAGCCGTGGATGTCTAGACCACCGTCTAGCCAAACAAAATGTGTGCTCCTGTTTCGTGGACCCCAAGGGGGGGGTGAATGACCCTTTCTAGAGGACGTTATTCACAGAACTGTTACTACACCCGCGGGACGCTGCCATCACAGGTAAGGGCCAAATGCTCACTGTCCTTTTTTTGGATGCATAGACAGGTCGACCTTTAGTGTCTCAGTCTGAGATATAGCCTGGCCGATCACAAGCGGGGGGGGAGAGGAGAGTGCAGGGGAACACGGCAGACTCATTAGCATATGAAAACCCAGAGGAGGTTTAGAATGAGACACAAACACAATGTCATGTCAGCTACAGATGAATATATTCAGATGAAATACTTATACATACATACCGAAACTGTCTGGACACCATTAGTCAATACAAGCTTACAAGAGTTCCTCAAACAACTTTACACTGAAACTCAACCTGTGTTGAAGAAGCAGCTTTAAAGTTTAGGTATGACCTAGTCATCCATATTGGATTATGGGTAATTTCAGGTTCACTCTGCACACTCCTCTCATTTTCTCCCAGTTTTAATTCAGGCCCAAGTCTGCTGTAGCTGTCTTATCAAAGTGTACTTTTCATGGAGGTGTCAGCCCACGGACAGGAGCCTTGCAATATGGAAGCCTAGGAGGGTCTGCCAGGTGACTCCTCCCCGTGGACTAAGTACACAATGCACACTGCAGCACATTTGCATCTCGCTCATGTCTCATGGAAGAGGGGACTGTGGGCCCTTCAAAAAGTGAGCCATCCCCACACTGCATCAAAAAAAAAAAAAACACTGTTAACGGTAGGCTGGTGATTCCAGTTCTATCTAATCCAAATTTAACGCAGATCACAGGTTCCATCTTGTTGACTAATCATCGTTAAATCCAAGATTCTTGGGGGAAAGTATGCATTGCAGGCACACTGCGATACATCTGAAAATGACTATGAGGCAAGGACAGGGTAACAGTGGAAAGGACCAAAGGTCACACAGGGAGTGGTCAATGTAGAGAATCACACACAGATATATATACGTGGAGAGGAATAAGTGATAAACTTGGGGGTATTACTGATGAAAGCATGTCACAGCATGTGACTTAACGGTCCACAGTCCCACTTCCGTTTGATAATGACACTGAGTGTGTCCCGCTGTAACAGCCAATTAGCTTAGAGATGAGGAGATGATGGGCATGTCACAAAGTCACAGGAGGGATCGACCTGCTCAGAAACGATGGCATGACCCCACAGTCTGATCAAGGTAGCTAAATACGGGCATCTGTATTCCCATGGGAACAGGGGAGGGGGGCGGGGTGGCAGTCCATTAGACTTTAGCTCCGTAATGAACTTCTTCATGCCCACAATAATATTAGAACACTCTGCTGAGACGGGTGAGCACTTCTGCAAGGTCAAGGAGGCACCTGTGGATAGTGAAGCAGGACTGTTTGTGTAGGATCAATAGGCCATGGACAACTAACAGCACCCCCGAGATTGGGGCCTAAAACACCCCTTGGATTGGATGAAAGAAAGACCTTCCACATGTAGCTGCAAGCTACAGGTGTCTCAGAACTGGAACACAATCACAACTAATGAGATGCAATAAACAAAGTGCTTGGGCTGATTCAGCTGAACCTGGACAAAGTCTTGAAATTTCTGAACGTTCCCAATCATAGCCATTTTGTTTCCTTATAGAGGTATTATTCCATCATCGGAGTGTTATACTGAAATGCAAATTTCTACACAAACTTAGAAGGTAAAAACATGTGAAACATACATATGAAATAAAACATTTTCATTTTCACGATGCCCCAAATTCAATTTGTGGCTCTCATGCCAAACTTTATTGTCCTACTTTTTGCATGATTTTATGATTTTATACATATAACAGAAAAGCCAGAATTCCCACTTCAGTGGGATTATAATTTTTTTTTAATTTTTTATTTTTTTGGGGGGGGGGATACCCTGCAGCAACAGGAAAATGATTTTAGCACAAGTAGGTTATAATTATTTATAAACCATTAATGTGTGATATTAATATGCAATCGTTTACTCTTCCAATGAATATCCAGTATTAGTGCTCACTCAACACACCAATTCTGCATTACATTTTTGCTGCATTAATGATTAAGTCAGGAAAATGGACTGAACTGCACTAAAACAAAGACCTTGTTGGCTGATCGGCATCCCAGGTTACGACCATTAGCTAATCTGCCTGTCAGTATGTTTAAATGCACAGCTAAGTTCAGCTACAGTTATAGCTTAACTATGCCATTTAATTGGACTACAGTCCTCGTCCCAGTATACATGCACAGGAGGGGGATCGATTTATTAACTGAAGTATGTGTGACTCCACAACAAAAGGGGCCATTATAACTCTTTTCAGCATGTTAGTATTGGGCTTTTTCCGGTTGACCCACACATGTAAAAAACAATAAAGACAATAATAATGGAAGCGTAGACAAAAGATATTTGCTATCTGGTTGGAAGAACAGATATGATAAGATCGGGATAGCATAACAAGAAATAAAGTATTTTGTATAATATACTATGACAGTACGGTATTGGAAAACTTACAAATGTTGCAATGTGATTTTGTTGTAATAAATATTGGGGTATTTATCAAACAAAAATGTTCAACATAAATTTCTCACAAACCGATCTTGGAGTGATTTAACCCTCTGGCGCATAGCGGTCACTACAGTGGACAGCTGTTTAAAAGTAATCAACTGGGAAATCAACTGTT
>JABFEA020000029.1:22676335-22687379 GCA_019775915.2 Cyphomyrus plagiostoma | reverse complement strand
CAGGCTGAAACCCAGCACAGAGCCAACTCAGGCTGAAACCCAGCACAGAACCAACCCAGGCTGAAACCCAGCACAGAACCAACCCAGGCTGAAACCCAGCACAGAACCAACCCAGGCTGAAACCCAACACAGAGCCAACTCAGGCTGAAACCCAGCACAGCAAATAAAGCTGGGGTAAAACTCAGTACATCAAACTAAACCGCGGTAAAACCTGTCAGAGTGAACCAACCTGCGGTCAAACGCAACACAGAACCAACCCGGGGTCAAAGCCGGGACAGATCGGCTGCATCCCATCCAGCCTGGGCCCTCTGTGAGCATGAGGGTCTGTGGTCGATCCCCTACAGATCTTCACCTCTTCCCCAAAATCACTGTCAAAGAGAAGGACAAACCACCTGGATCCACACATGGATGATGAATCCACTGAGATACATCCTGCGATGTCCTACAACTCAACAGTGAGCAGGAGGCCCTTGTGGAAGAATCCAGCGGACAGGGAGTGTCCAGATGCCACCTGTATGCACCAAGGTGACCTTGCTTTTAATCAAGACACCTGGCAAGAGAGCTCCTGAAGGCCAGGCCGCCTTCCTGGCACCTTGCCGAAACTATTATGAATTAAGGATTTTGGAGTTGGGATCTCAGGACGTGAGTAAGGAGTGTCTGCTAACAGCATGATCTGAGTGAATAATTACCTTATGTCACATTCTGAATTAATGGGTGCTTTCGTGAGTAATTTTGATTAATTATGCCGGCTACTCAAAGGGATAATCACAGCTACAAGCGGAGTTATTTTAAACCCCAAATAACGGTGGGTGATTGAACGGTCTGCCACAGACCCTGTCTGATACCTAATAAGGCAGGAGCCATTACAGAAAGCACTCCTCATCTGAATTACAGAGATTGCATTGCTATTATCTCCTATTCATGATCTTTTGATTGACCCATTAATCTCCTACCGCGGCTGCTTGTTTTATCACATGCCATTGTTTTTGGGGTCCACCATTAATACATCTGCGTGTGTGTATGAATACGATCCACCAATCTGCGTTCCCCGGTCAGCCTGGGACAGGGAGGGCACAGCCCACTCGGGAAGCTTGGTGGAAGAACAACGCAATTCCATGTGGATTAATTATTCATAGTAAAGTTATTAATGGGGCAGCGTCTCTCAGCACGGCAATCATTGGCAATAAAGAGAGGATGATTTTGCACACAGCTCACAGCTGTGCTCTGAACCCAGTGAAGTGGCTTCCTGTTTGAGGGACAGTGAGAATAAGTTCTGCACTCAAGGATTCCATCACCCCTTCCTGGCACCTGCAGTGGGGAGATAGCCTGGCAGGACAGCTGTGTGTGACCCTCCCTGCTGCTTTGTCAGCGTCTCCGTAGACGGAACACACGTGATGCTCTGCCTTTGACACCGTCGGCCACCAAAACTCACAGTCACACGCTGAGATATGAAATTTCTCTGGGTGATGAGGAGAGCAGGATGCAGTTGATAAATCAGCATGATGATGACAGCTTAGTGTGACACATCTGGCCACTGCAAATGGCACCAAAGACACTGGGAAATGTCTGCAAAGTACTGGTTTCCCATCTTAGATGTCATCTCCAGGGTGTCCAGTGGGCACAAGGGATGTCCATAACATGGCAGTGTGGCACAAAACACAGGCTATGCCTTTAAAACCAAAGGAGGAGAAAGAGCAAGCTGGAGAGTCTATATCTCTGAATGTGAAGCCGGGAGAGGCTGCCTGGGAAATGTGCCTGACCGAAAAACGCCCACTGCTGCAGTCATCCTTGTTAATCATGGGGAAAATTATGGGGGCCATGTCTCTATTCGTCTGGCAGGACACAAGGGGAATCATACAGTGTATTAGCTGGAAAAGGAGCTAACTCGCAGGGATTAAAAAAGCGTGTGATACAAGCATTTCTTTTTGAGTGCTTTGTGAACTTTGGAACTTTGGCAGGCATGATGGATTCTGTCACCGTGTTCGGCGCGGCTCCAGAGTGGTGGTGCTGGGGCGGTAATTTCAGAGCCAGCGGAGAATACCGATGTGAAGGGGGGGGAGCAGGGGGGAGGGGGGCATCCTGGCGCAGGAACCCTGACCGCTGCGTAGGCGAGCGCGTGTTCCGCAGCGATCCAGAGCCCCTGTGAAGATGGAGAACCTGATCGCGGTCACCGGAATGCCGACTCCCTGTTTGTAATGGGCCATAGGAAGAGCACTGGGGAAGTACCAGTCAGGCCGAGACCAAGATATCACAAGCAACCGCAGGAGGACCTATTGAAACACAACCAGAACAGAACAGAACAGGCAGGTCGTCTAAAAGGGGGCCGAATCCGATCACACAGGAGTCATAAAACAGCCCGGGGCTTGATCTCCAAACTCACAAAGCAGAACATATGCATGGTATAAAAAACAAGTGAGGACGGGTGGGGGTTCATGTATGATAGTGGGTCTGATGATTTGTGTAAAACATAATATTGCTCCAAAAGCGATTCAAACAGACCACACAAGCAAAATGTTACCCATAAACCAGGAAGTAATTATTGCTTGTAAATGAAAAGCTGTTTCTTCTTCTTAAGACATGTATTTATGACCAGGGGATAAATTGCTTGCAAATTCACAGCCCACACTGTATGCTGTAACGTTGCAAGTCTGTAGGTGGTGCCATTACTGCCAAAGTGCGAGAAGATAAGGCGATAAAAAGTTCCCTGTTGAATCTTGAATCGACTGAACTTGGCTTCTGATTTGGAAGAAGGTGCCTTTTAAATGTGTTTCCGAATGTAGATGGTAATTATAATTTCTGCATTCAACAATGAACACTGAGGAACGTGACCTTGTTTGGGAGATAATAGTAATTGTGTTTTTCCACAATGGCACTTTTACATTTTCATGGGAAGAGACGAAAGGCATATTAAAATGTCATATTTTCACATAATATTCAAATCCATATTGTTTAATAAAAAAGATGGGAACAAAGGGAGTATGTCTATAGAAAAGACGTAATAATTTCATTTTTTTCTTAAAGTCCTAAGAAAAGTATTTATCTTCATTTTTCTTAAAATTGATATCGGTGCAGCCTAGCATAATTTATTTTGACTGATAAGATCCTTTAAAATTTGATCTATTTTACTTGATAAAGCACCTTTTGTCACCTTCATTGTATGTCACCATTTTTCTTTTTCGTTCTTTTTTTTTGCTGGGCACGCTGTTGCCACCAGGGAGGCCAGGAGTGATGCTATGGATAGCTGCAGGTGGTGCCCCCCAAGCTCACACCACCCAGTGCCGGGAAGGCCGGTGATGTAGACAGACGGATGCCAGGTGGTACCTGTCATTGTTAAAAGGGCTCAGCATTTTAAGGGCACACCACTGAGCAGTGGCTGTGTTTACCACAAACTCAAACCACTTATTTATGTGGGGCCCCCTGAGGTTTGCTGCCCCCTATTGGCCACAAACAATCATTACAATAAATGTTGCATAAAGACACTCCTTATTTAGGGGACGCTGAAGTAACATGTTCTGATAACCAGCTAACTAGCTTTAATTTTCTGACTCTGAGGTCCCCAGAAACAACAAACCTATCCCTGCACGCTTTATCACAGCACTGCATCAAGGCATGTCATCCATGTTTCCATCTTCTGTTCTTCATTAAAAATTATTCATCACTGCAAGCCAGGCCATTAATCCTCATTACTAATGATTAGCTACATGATACACGAACTTGATACATTTCATGCATACAGATAAATAGTTTGTTAAATGGACATTAAACACTATTACTGATGATGCATAGATACAGTTAGATCTTTCCTGGAGTACCTCAGTCTGTCAGTGTTTGCTTGTATTGGGCTCTATCTGGTTCCACACTAGTCTAAACTAAGTTTTCTACAACAAGCACACATCATACACGTTTTTGCTAACAGGTGTATAAATGTCCATTTTTATTGCCCTATAGAGATTTTCCAGTACAGCACCAACATATGAGGTGCCTCTGTTGTATTGTTGTTTTGCAAACCCAAATTTTCATATTTTACCAACACACTTTGGGGCATTGAACATTTGACAAATAACCCCGTATCATTCTGGACAGATTTTCCATAGTTTTACTGACTGACTATTTCATTCTCTACAAAACATCCTGAAACCAAAAAAAAAAAACAGCTTAATCATCCAAGCTCTATGGCGCCCCCTTCTGTCATGTCCTGTTACTCATTTTATTTTCCTGAATTTTGCTGTAAGATCCATGGCTAGAATGTGATTTGGAGCAGAGTATGACAAATGTGACAGGTAATCAATTATGATACATTTAATAGAGTGCGCTAATTAAAAGGGTTTGCCCTGGGCTTGATCGGGCACAGAAGGGTGTGGTTCTGCAGTTTGGGGAAAATGTTTATCAGCAAATCTGAATCAAATGTCTCACACTGTGTGACAGCTGAGCAGGCAGAGCACCTGAAATACAAATTCGGCCGTACTGCTAGGTGGGAACGTCGGGGGCAACTGTCAAATGTAGATTCAAATGGTCCAAGGGCCCTATGCTATTTCAATTGTCAGAGCCCCCCCCCCCCACTGTTTACTACAAAGGTGGTGACAATGAATGTTGTTGTCCGGGGGGGTTAGAGCCTGGGTAAATCCTTTCATTACAGTACCTCTGCCAACAGATAGAAGGGAAATCGTCACACCCTAATCCATCCATCCATCCTTTGATTGCTTATCCTGGTCATGGTCAATGGGGACATGAGATGATGCAATGTATTATTTTTACGATGCTACTTATGGATACATATATTCAAAGGAACAAGACTCGCCTCATTCCAGCAACTCCTGGTGAGCGAGCTGTTTTTCGGTGCAACGCTAATCTGCCTGTTAACGACTTTAATGTGCTGTCGGATCCCGCTGCCGTGTACAAGCTAATGTCCATGATACTGCAAAGTGAATTTCATGCCTAAGCAGCCAGGTTCTTTCACAGTGTGACGTCCCTCATGGAAAGGACTGCAGGCTCCGGGAAAATGGCCCCCCTGCAGACTTCACTGACTGCAAGCCTGAAGGAAGATCTCTACTCCAAGCTTGGTGGACATTCCTGATCTTTACCTCGACAAAGCAGCCCAGCCTGCATGCAGATTTAGGTCGCAAACAGATACCGAACCCGACCTGGCTTCACTGACAGTTGCGTTGAATTGGCTAGACCGCCCTCTTGGATTTAAAAATCTCTGCCCTGCCCCAAACAGCAAACCAGAAAGGCTCAGAATTCCATTCTGAGGTGAGGAATGTCCTACCTCTGAGGGTCCAGGAGGGGGCGCTGCACGACGGCTTTGACGAGAGCATCGGGCCGGATCGACTTCTGGGGTGAGGTGGCTGGGCTGCCATCTGACTCGCCGCTGTCATCATCACCCATGGCCTTGATGTAGCTGCCACTTCTCATCCTCCGGCAGGGAATCTCCTCATCCTTGCCGGCCCCCGGGTAGCCCCCCCACTCGTCCTGGGGCACCTGTATGGCACAACACGGCACACCAGGGCTCGTCGAGGGAGGGGCGTGAAAAATGAACACATTCATGCAGTAGGCTGGTGTATCAGCTGTAAGCGTGACCTTCATGACCTTCTGTGAAGAAGTGAAACACCCACCCCCACGTACCTAATATCCCTTTGTAGGGGTTTTAAGGTAAAAATAATCTGGAAATTTCAGCCAGGGTTACCCATCACATATGACTGAGAAGAGATCCAAAGAAGTTGAATAATCCAGAAGAGCGTAACTTGCACCCCCTAGTGTTATAGTGGCCGCCCCCCACTATAAGAGAAGAGACTACCAATTTGTACCTTTGCTTGTCACTGGGGTTGTAACCTAAAGGGCCTGCCAAATTTACCCTAGCTGTAGATAAATGTATCTTTTAGTCTAATTTAAGGGACTGAAATGGACTCTGAGAAACATTCCCAACGTATAAACAACGTTAATATACCCCCAATGGTAGAAAAATGTCCCTCATTTCTGTATCTTAAAAGGTACATTTACCCTTGAGGGTACAGCGCGAGTAACAAGCAAAGGAACAAATTGGCACTCTTTTTTTCTGACACTGCAGGGTGGCGAGGACCCTGTACCCAGCGAATCTCGGCTGCCTCACATCTGCTCTTGGCAAGAAAAAGTTAAAATATCGCCACATTAATAAGGAAATGTATGTGCGGGGAAATTACAGATAAACGCTTTACGTTGAAAACAACAGTTATAGCAAATCACATAAAAGCTGTTTGAAAAATAACCCATTAATTAAACCCCCAAATTTCCATTCAGTGTGACCATGGTTGTGGCGGAGCAGAAATGGTAATTGCCCTCCCCTCTAACCCTAACAACACAGACAAAGGCGGTACACGTCGTGAATAATGGATCAATTACACTCCAATTAGCGGATACCTTTAACCGCCGGCTAAGTCATTCGTTCGTTTGTTTTCTTTGCTGGAAAAACACCGGTGGATAAACAGGCGAAAATCCCAGGCTGAACAAAGAACCTTGTGGCCCCCACGAGATGGCGGATTAGCTCGTGTGGAGTGTGAAGGAAAATCGTGGGCCCATATCGCCACGCGACAGGAATGAATCCGGCGCCAGAGCCAGCAGATAGCGTTAGCTCTGCTTGCCACAAACACTAAGCAGCGTGCAGCGGTGGGGTTAATTAAGTCTTCGAGGAGTATGATATTTTTAGACGTATAATTAAGGCACGATGCCGGCGGGCATGGTGTGAGCCATGCTAGTATTTCTGTTTAATTTGTGATTGCGATTGGCACAAAAAGGAAGTGGTGGGGGAGGCTACTATGGCTTAACAGACCGGAAGGTTCCTGAGAGACATCAGGGATGCAGCCATCTTTGTGTTCCAATGGGAGATTGTGGTCTGGGATGTTTTTCAAGGTGTAGAGAGATTTTCTCTGCATTGTGAACTGAGAAGGTGGAAACCCATACCCCACTAGACTCTCACTGATACTGGAGGTACTGGTTCTGCATCTGCTGTGTCCAGCCTCCTTCTAGTCATCGAGACAGGAGGCCCCTGGATCGAAGATGGCCCACATTTGCTGAAGGTCCCAGCATCAGGGGGATCTTTCCTTCGGCTAAATGCAAAACGAGGTGCCGTCAAGCGAGGTGGCTCTAACGAGAACAGGAGTGACATGCTCCCATAACGAGGACGTCCTGGGTGGCCCGTCACACTGAGCAAGCTGTCGCCATGTCACGCCGCTTCACTCTGGCTCTAATCGGGTGCTCACGGCCGTCCACCTTGGCCAGTCGACACGGTAATTAATTAGCTTATTAAATGCTGCCGCAATGCTCTATCAGCAGAACTATCAAAGTCTAATCCGCTCTTTGTACCCTTTGTAAAAAAGAGGGCTGCATTTCCCTAGAAACCAAATTAATCAGGCTTTAAGAGAGCAATAAAAAACTTGTTTCTCCATTCTACATCGGCAGCCATTTGCTAGAGCTATTTAATGGTGGGAATGCATTACCCTCGTTACTGCCATTGAAATTTGTCAAGCTCCACTCCACACCTCCAGAATGTATGTGGGATGTTTTGGGGTTTTAAACTTGTTGACATCCAACCCAGTGTCCTCCCTGACGAATCTGGTGTGGATGGAGTTTAGGCTGTACTGTAGACAAAAGTCAAACTTTTCCTTCAGGGTTACATATCAGTGCCAGCCTGTGGACTTGGGATGTGTGGAAGCCTTTGAGGTATGAAACCCCCCACAAAAGCGGCACGCCAGGTAGGCCAGGTTTAGCACCGTGAGGTCTAAACAAGTGAAAATGAAGGAAAAGGATCCATCATTTACTTTCAAGGATGTCTCAGATCTAGCAAGTATTTGCGGGATGAATACTAAGAATATTCATCTCCAGAAAGGTGCTACAAGAAGATATATTAGGGAATCCCCCATCGCTTCAGGGAGAGGATCTCAGATGGCAGAAAATCAGTTGTAGAAAAATTCTGTCAGCTCTTACAGGCTTGGGGTGTTTTCACTGGGAGCTGTGATGCCCATATGGTCTGGTGCCTTCCAGACATTTTAACCGATGCCAGAGCTCCGCCTCAATCTGCGTCTGTCTACCGAATTCATTAAACAATAGTGCTCGTGTCTGGGTAAGCATTCGCATGTTTCTGCAAAACCTTTAGATACTATGTGATTGTTCTAGTAGTTCCCATCATTATCACATTAGTCACCATGTGTGGCCAGAAATGAGCTCTGCACCATCTGGATGTCAGCTAAATGGGACAGAGGAAGAAAATGTCTGTGAAGGAATCAGAGCGAACTACTTCACCACTGCATCATGTTGGCAAGAACACTGATCCATAGCATTGCCTCACTTCCTCAGAATACCCAGCAGGACCAACCACCAGATACTGCTAACACAGTGGACACTAACTTGCCCCCTGACACAAATGGCTAATCACATCCTTCTGTGAGCTAATCTGTGAGCTGAAGTTACCCACGTGTCCAATGACATGAGCACAGAATGCCACTCCGATGCATCCTGGCACCATGACGTACCCCGTAATGATCCCTGTGAGCCATGATTCAGGCCACCAGCTGTGACAGTCATCGTGCTTCACTGTGCCGGCCGGGCTGTTGGGGGGTCGCGACCATCAGTGCACTCTGTCAGGAACCTTTGTCGTTATGGCAGCTCTCAGCCATGTCGGAATGTGTGTCAGTAGGTAAATGAGCCGGGGCGCCTCCTCAAAGGAGCAGCGTGGCACGCTGACCTGGAAACGGCGACCCGATTGAACTGCCAGTGTTGCTGGGAATCCCAGCTGAGTGGTCCGTGGCTACAAACTCCTGCCTCGCCCCCTCCCCCTGCCCACTAGACTGCAGCAGTGGGGCTGGAGACTTGCACCTCCCCGCAGCGATGCGGCGACTTCACGGATCAATTCCACGGCCTGATCTGCAGGGAAGCCCGAAAGCTCTCAGCCAAAGGAGGCACAGATACTGGATAAGTGGGCCTGCAAGACAATAGTGAATCCGGAATGACTCTGTTGTCAATGCGAAGGCTGGACTGCCATCGATCCCAGGACTTTCTTATTCCTGGGTGTTTATTTCTCTGTAGACCGTGGGTCTTCACACGGCTCTTCACACGGTCATTGATTCTTCCTCCCTAACAGCTCTCTTTGTGACTCAAAGCCTTAGCCAGGGGCCTGCTCGCCATTTATAGTTTGATAAGCCACAGGAAGCCGCTCTTATTATGTGCAGAAGTGGCTGGGAAATCTTAGCCTGTTACCGCTGGCACCGAGGTGACTGACTGCTTCCTGGTTACCAAGCCTGATGAATAATTTTAACCATTCTTACAGCAAGGATTCTAACAGCCACTTCCTGGCCTCGGTGTCTCTGCAGGTATCTGAACTCAACTCAGCTTCGTCTGGCTAATCCCAGAGTCAATCCCAACAAATTGTAATGTGAATGTCTTGCATATGTCACTTTTGGTTGTGCTGTGACATTAGGAGACCAAGACTGCCTAAGGAGTCACAAAAAGGGAATTAACGGCTCAGCAGAGACCGGAGTGAAAAAGGCTTACCTGCAGGTAATGGCAGGACCTCAGGGAGGGCTTGAGGTCCTGGGGCATCATGGGTTTCTCCAGGTTGAGTGAAGACTTGCGATAGGCCTCCTTAGCCTGGCTGACGGTGAGCGTGGACCAGGAGCTGCGTTTCATGAAGCGGCCCTCCGGCGCCCCCGTCAGGCCCTCGCAGGCAGAGCACTTGACGTCGTTGTTACTGCGGGAGGTTTTGAGGGCGAGCTCGGTGAAGCGACCTGGGCCCACCTCAGGGTAGCAGTGGCCAGCATGGTTGGCATGGTGGCGGCTCAGGATGCTGGGTGTCCGGTACGTGCTGTCGCTGTCCAGGTTGTCGTCGGAACTCCACCAGCCTCCTCCGGCAGGCCGCTGTTTGCCGTCAGGCCGGCGCTCCTTGCTCTTGCTCCGCCTCCCATGCTTGTGGTGCCCGTGGTGGCTGCTGTGGTGGTGGCCGTGATGATCGTGCTGGTGGCCGTCGCCCTTGCTGCCGTTCATCTTTGAGGAGGAGCCCTCCAGCGAGTGGGACTTGGTGAAGAGCTTCTGCACAGAGTGGACCAGGTGCCGGATACGGCCGGGGCTCTCGCCGCGCTGCTCCGCTGCCGAGGCGCGCTGGTACTGCAGCGTGTGGAAGCCATCGCGGTGCAGAGGCAGCTGCTTCTCGAACTGGTCCAGCAGGTTGGCGGGGATGCGATTCATCTTCCCACCGCCATGTGAGGGCACCGCGGCGCCGTCGTCCCGCGCCCCCCCTCCGCCCCCCCCGCCGCCATCGTAGTGTGAGCCGTAGTGCATGCGCGGGAAAGTGCTGCTGGAGACGTGGTCGGCCGCCGCGCCCGCAGGCATCGCCGTGCAGTCGGAGTGGACGGAGCTGCGCGGGGAGCAGCGGCGCAGTTCGGCGGGACAGCCGTCGACGGGGCTCAGTAGGTAGGTCGGCCGCGGCTCGGGCCCGTGCCGCAAACCCAGTTCCTGGGGGTGGTCGCACTCGGCCAGCAGGCAGGTGTGGCCCGGTGCAGTCTGGGTCACCACTCGACCACCCGAGAGGCCCTTCATGCTCCCGGCCGGGGGCGACGGACTGTCTTCATGGCAGTGCCGCGACGGGGACCATGAATACTGCTGGTCTGCCAGGGTCACAAAGAGAGGAGACGGTGAGAAAACGCACAGGATGTGTAGCTGGAGAGCAGGAAAGGAGAGCTCACAGTAACATGCAATAAACGCGGTAAATGACGCCTAAAAATACTGATAGAGGTGAACATCTAATAGTGGTGGTACGGGGTCCCTGCCGATGACACGAGGAGACCCCTGACCTGTTACAAACAAACCTCACCATGTGGGTCACATTTAATTTCTCGGGTGAAATTTCCAAGGGGTCCCACTGAAGAATATGAAGAGGAGGAAGAGGGCATTTGGGGCTACGATCCTGATGAGAGCCACAAATGAAAGATGGTGTCCGTTCGTCATTACCTGGGGGGGGGGGGGGGGGGGGGGGGGGGGGGGGGGGGGGGGGGGGGGGGGGGGGGGGGGGGGGGGGGGGGGG
>JABFEA020000029.1:22656914-22667696 GCA_019775915.2 Cyphomyrus plagiostoma | reverse complement strand
AGACGCAGACGCAGACCTAAATACAGACAGGACAAATCACGGGACCGACGTGCGGCGGCGCCACACGGGTGGAAACAATAGGTAATCAAAGGAGGTAACGAGGAGGGCGTGGCACACATGGGGCTGGAACGAGAGCGGACGTCGCGGGGTGTAACATCATCTTTCTGTGAAGTTTACTCTCAGCCTTTCCCTTCATTCCTTCCATCTATCCATCCATCCATCCATCCATCCATCCAATCGGTCCTTTTATCCAGTGTAGCAATTTTACCCACTCCTACAGTTTTAATTTAATAGTAATTTTGTTAAATGGTACAACAGTAAATCCCATTCTGGGACTGAGTGCAGACCCTGGGCTGCTCTTTAAGAACTGTTGTCCAGGCCAGTGTGCTGCTCCATTTCACAAGGTTCCAGGTTCGAGACCCAGAAGGCCAAGGCTCCACAACCTTCTAACATGGTTGAGTAAATTGGTCCAAACTGGCAGCCAAGCAAACGCAGACCGAAAAGAACTGCCAGGACATGCGTGTAGCTCCCCCACACCCATGCCGACCTGCCGCCTTCCATGTTTGGACTGCTCTGCTAAATGCTTTAGTCACCAGTCATAGAAATAAATGACAGCCTTTTCTTATTTAGACAGACAATCCGTCAGGGTGATGGGAGGTACAGACAGCATGGGGGGAAGCGATGAATTTTAAAGAAAGTCAGGACCTGCGATGCTTCCATTAGAAGCTAATGAACCTGAAAGCGGTCGGTGCGGCAGGGCTGTAAAAGTGGGCCCATCGTGTGTGTATCTCGACTGCGGAGCACCTCGGAGCTCTGACCCGCGCTTGGCGGGATGCTGCCTGATTCACCGCTTGGCCCCCGTTCCCCCGCTCCGGCACGGCCGAGGTGGAGGCCGGTTGCGTAACGCTCCGCTGGCAGGCTGTCCTCGGCCGTCCCCGTGGCGCCACCAAATGCCGCAGAAGCGAGGGTGACCGGCGGACCTCGGGGAGGCAGCAAGCCAGTGGATTAACTGAGGGGAGTGGCGGAAACAGCACCCCCCCACTCACCCGCTCAATCTGTCAGTCGCTATGCTGACCCCATGCTACACTAACCTGCTGATATACTGACCCACTAATGCCCATAGTCGTTACTTAACTGACCCACAGCTACACTAACTACCCCTGATCCACTAATCAAGCTAGCACTTTATCTATTTATTCCGAAGGCGTTTGGGAAACTGGTGCCCCCAGTGATCGAGGTTGGAAAGACAGGTGCGGGGATACGAGTAATAGTGCACTGGAGCAATCATCACCCATCATCATATGGCACTGACGACGTGAAACTGCCATCTTAATGTCCATCAAGAGGGAAATATATAAGGTAAAAGTCCCCACAGCAGGAACTAATTCAGTAAGGGAACAGACAGGAGAGCAGTGATGGCTAGAAGCCTTACATGCTAAGGACTCTCCTCCCAGAGGCCAGTGCTATTAATGAGTACCGCAGCTGTTACCGCTGGCTGCTGGTCCACGGCTTGCCCAGGAGGTGGCGCTGGGGAGCGCCCATATCTATGTGCTTCAGATGATTCCCATCCATGTGGGGGCAGAGGTGGTGCAGCCAATGTTCCCACCTTTGATGCCCAGCCCATTTGGTGCCCCCTATAGCCCCCCCAGCTCACAACCAACTCTCACACACAACAACTCCATCTAATTCTATCCTTCAACTTCTCTTCTTCTTCCCCCTTTACCCTCTCTCTCTCTCGCTCACTCTCTCTTCCTCCCTCTCTCCCCCTCTTTTTTCTTCCTTCTTCCTTTATCACTCTTTTGCCCCTTTCCTTCTTCCTCTCCTCTTCTCCTTTCTTCTCTCCTTCTCTCACTCTAATTGTACCTCATCTCTCCATCTATGTCCCTCCTCCCATCATCCCTCCCTCTCTCCCCAAACTCCCTCCTTCTCTCCCATCCCTCCTGCTCACTCTCTGCTTCTCTCTCCCTCTAACCCTAACCTCCATTTTCCTCCTTCTTCCCCCTTCCTCCTCCCTCTCTCTCTCAGTCTCTCCCTCCCTCTCTCTCTTCAACATACTCTCTCTCCTCCTCTGATCCTTAATCCCGATGCAGGCTAGGGTAAGGTTAGTGAGCAATGTCTCCTTCTCCCTGAGTCGCAAACACAACTGATCGAGTGACTGATTGGTAATAACGACCCTTATTGGGCACAGAGCCACATGCGGGCCCCACATCAGGAGTTCAGGGGCCCTCATTTATGCCTCATTCCTCTTGTTGTTTCAGGCTGCCAGACGCCGTTCCCCTCACACATACATCAGAGATACGGTGCACAGTGTCTGCGTCTCTGGGCCGCTGAAGCGCCACTAAATCTGTCCGCTGCTTCGCTGTGGTAAAATCAGTATTATGGCTCTTGGTATTCATCATGGCTCTGAAAGAACGCGCGCGGCAGCACATCGCGGAGCTCTACGGGGGCCCGCTGACGACACTCCTTTTCCGCCACCATCTTGTCAGACAGAGCCGCAGAAAGCCCGCGTGGGTGGCAGCTTCCATCGCTGGCACTCCTCCATCATTAAGACAAGCGGCGCTCCCGTCGCAGTGGAGGCGGTACGAGAGGCTGTTTACATACTGCCATCTCATCACAAACAAAGCGCCACTAGCCAGCTGAGACGCCCCAGCGCCAACTCACATCTTTGCGAACCCTGACAGTGGGTGGCGCTCTTGGAGACGCCCTCCCTGTGCGACACAGAATGCACGCTATCCCACCCCTGCCTGACACCCAGTAGACTTCTGTAATGACACTTTGTGGGTGGCTTTCCTTTTATTGTATTCTCCAACTCACATCTGAAGTATTTGACCCAGGTAGGAAAAGGTCTGACTGGGGGTTACTGAGCAAAGGGGAAAGGGGTGTTCCTTAGCCCCACCCAGCACCTGATGGTGCTCTGGGGTCACAGCACACCATTAACCCCACTGATGTCCCCCACCCTCTCACCGTGGCCTCTGTGATCAGGACCAACAGGCCCAGGAAATCCGCTGACTGTCATGTCAGAGGCTCCCAGGAAATGCTGAGTACAGGCAGATGACGTCACTGTAATGCATTATACTGCTGGCCATAACCACGTGACTGTAGTTCCAGACCAACCATCCATATGCAAAGCAGGAGTGGGAATTCACAGTGTTTGACTCATCCTGTTTGACTCAGGATGGTAAAAGTATGAGCGTTCTAGGTCCAGCAGTGTTTAAGTGTTAAATACCGCTGGCGGACAAAACCTCATACCCAAAGCTCTCGTTCTCTACATAAACCCAGAAGTTTATTTTCTGGATTAATCGACATAATTCCTCTGGTCCCACTATGATTAGTCAAAGATGTTGGTGTCAGGGAGACTCACATGATGCAATTGTTTTTGGGGAAATTTGCATACAGTGCCTGGCGGTATTGCAAGAGTGCAGGGCTGGCGGATATCATTAAGGCTCCGTTTATTAATGCGAATATACCAGAATTTTCCGCAATGCAAACTCCCAGCGCAATGCATTCCGACTTCATCAGTATTCCACCCGCTTCGAGTCTAAACAAAATCCGATATTGCGACCACCAGGATGGGCTGATGTCGAGATCACAGCAGCCCTTTTATGACACGGTTCCTGCTCGTGCTCATTGAGCCCAGCTGCCAATAGCGTTTGTGTGTTACCCATCAGCACGGAAGCCCTCATTTTTCAACAATTTTCAGACATAAACGCAGAATGCCGCCATCTGTGGCTTGGTGTCGTTTCCCTCGGATACGGAGTTACCTTTCCTTAGTGTCGCCTGTGCATTTATATTCTCCAATTAGAACGAATGCATAGAGGAAGATGAATGGCGAACATTCCAGCCAATCAGCTGTCTGGCAGCCGCTAGCCTGGGCACGCTTATCTCTCCACAAGGCCCACGACTTATATAAAAGCAGAAGCGTCCTCTGCATTTACCAAGGATATTGTTGGCAGAATAGGACAGGGGTCAGCGGCGTCCATCAAACAGCAATTACTGGGGGCTCTAAATTAGCCGTCAGCATTGACCTGTAACATTCTCTGCAGGATCAGGCCTCCAGTGGCTGAGAAACAAACAAGAGAGAGAGGGAGAGAGCAATAGTAGAGAGAGAGGAGAGAGAGAGGGACCAGAGCCATCCTCTGAGTGACTGTACACATCGGCATGGCAACCTGTCAAGCGCAGAAGATTCTGCTTCCAGAGTTCCAGTGAGCACAGCAGGGCACGCATAGCTCCTTAAACAACGTCCACAGCTGTTTAAAGCTCTTTCCATCAATTTAACTGCCAGGCCTGACATCAAAGCTTTTTCAAAAGATAAAAGTTATACCTTCATGGTGGGCACTATTCAGCATAACAGAATAAGCTCAACGAAGTGAGCAAAAGGAAAAGCCACAAGTTAGGTGGGTGGGGCACCACCGGGATGGGCAGAGTATTACTGGGGTGGGCGGAGTATCACGGGGGTGGGCGGGGCATCTCCACAGTGGGCGGGGCTGAGTTCAGGCAAAGGAGTTTCAGGGGTGCGGCTTGCAGATTTATATGATTACGGCTGGGGCTGAAGCTCCGTGAGACCACAGCGGTGTTAGTGCAGGTTAATTTCCCACGAAGACACTGGCCATCCATCAAACACCAAAAATGAAAAGTTACATTTTAAAGGGTTTTCAAATCAGATGCTGTCCCACTCATAGCTTGATGGGGGGAGGGCCGGCAGGATAAAATGAAAAGGCCTGATGTGCTTTTTCAGGGTTTGCTTGGGTCCACAGAGCTCCTGCATTGCTTCTGAATCACATTAGTAGATTCCCACGCCGCCTACAACTATATGAGAAGACTGCAGTGCGTAGCGGAATTACTGTGCCAGTGTTTGCGAACTGCAAGAAGGAAGTCATCTTAAAAATAAATTAAGAAAGACTCTTGTTGAGATGCACCAAGTTGCCGATGGCGTAACCCAGGCAAACTGATGCGTCAATGTGTCTCCATGGCAACGGTACCATAATTTTGGACGAAAATGTATAAGTGAATAAGTAATGACTGCATGGCACTTTGGGACGGGTGATGGCCCCTGGGCACTGGCAGCCCTGCCCTGGATCCCTGCAGAGGGCTGCCAGGCGGGACATGTCCCCGGTTCCATCACATTCCGTTCTGAAGGCACGCCGGCGAGTTCTCACGCAGACAAACATGCCAGATTTTCTAAACGATCATTTAATGGGAAATGAAAACATCATTCTAGAGCAGAAGTTACCCAAAAAATGACTTCCTTTGTAGTCTGAAGTTTCCAACACACACGTGACATGGGTAGATAATGCAGCTCACTGCGGCTGGCAGGGAGAATTACGGAAGACACAGTTTTAATGGCGCATGCCGGCGAGCTGGTTGGGCCCCCACATGGGCCAATTTAGCCCGCCGACAGGACCTAGGGTATCCCAGGCCAGGCTCACGCACTCGATCTATTAATGCACTTGTATAGGAGGCACGGCGGGAATCGCTAGGGGTTCGAGTGTCAGGGACACGGTGTGACGACACGCTGTATGGACACCCTCTGAAGGACACACTCACAAAGTAGCTCTTCAGCCCCCAATAAGCCAGTTATTTTCCATCTGCCTGCATTTACACAGTGGGCAAAGGAATAAACAGAGAGACAGAAATGTAAGCAGGGGGGTGCTAGCCTCCACAAATGACCACCTATC
Organism: Cyphomyrus plagiostoma; assembly: GCA_019775915.2. Lineage (NCBI taxonomy): Eukaryota > Metazoa > Chordata > Actinopteri > Osteoglossiformes > Mormyridae > Cyphomyrus > Cyphomyrus plagiostoma. The sequence continues at coordinate 22,662,021 of JABFEA020000029.1, read as the reverse complement.
CCCCCCCAAAATTGCTCACTCAAAGATGCTAAAAAAAGATTTGCCTATTAGCCAGTGGTGCTCACTCAAATGAATCATCTGCCCATCAAACAGACCTCCCTCCCCATTGACCAATGTTAACGTTGCCCCCCCACCACGCCGGTTGACCACTGTCAGTATCACCACATTCTCACATTAGCACATTGCCCTGGGTCTCCTCGGCGAGGCAAATCTCATAGCACGCTCCTAGCAGCGTGCCCAGAATCATCCGGAAGTTTGCGCGGTAGATGGGAACAGACGCCATAATTAACCAGAGTAAGTGAGAGACACGTCTGCTTTATGCTGGGTCTCCTTGTGCTTCAGAAGGTCACCCACTGCTGATTTTATCTGTAAATATTGCTCTCTACACGTCTCCACATGTGTCGAAGGAATTAACTAGATATTAAATGGTATGTTAGCTACTCACTAAAGTACGATTGCAGCTTGGGGGAGGGGCTAGACAGTGTTATTTTCATAATAGTGAGAATTATGCTCAGTTATCTTGGCCAACAACCACCCGGAAATGAGCTGCATTTGTGAATTATGCGCCTGTTTTCACGTACAGCTTAACGGACATATTTCCCAGACCGAGCCGCAGGCCGCTTCGGAGCCACGCGTCTCTCAGATAAATATCAGAAAGCATATGTGTCGAGGAGCCACACTTAGATTCTCCGCTAAACTGACACGCCAACCAGACGGATGAGAGCGCAGATAAATCCGGGCTCGTCACACAGAGAGCGTACAAATATCAAGCTGCTCCCCGAAAGAGGTTTTGTCCATTTGAATATTTAAACGGCGGGAGGTAAATCTGAGAGCACGCCGTCACCCCCCCACATGCGTTTGTCTTCTTTAACCAGCAGAGAAAAGTGGGACATCAGAAGCCAGTGCATCACGGACTGCTGCCACCATCCGCCCTGAGAACGGGGACGGACTACAACTTGTTAGATAGAAGATGAAGATGAAAGATAGATACCTTTTGTTTGACACCCACAAACCCAAAAAAATATTTCTTCAGTGATATCTCAGTTTCTGGGAATCCACTTGAAAGTAAGCAGTAAGAACGTCTGTTCAATATGAGGTAGATGTGAAAGCGGGATTCGGTTCAGTGACCTATCACAGCATAGTAGGTGTCTGGGGAACCAATCGGGATGCTCCTGAATGACTCCTTTTAATCTCCCAGAGAATAGCACTCATGAGGAGAAAATGAGGCAGGGCGCGGCCTCAGAATGCAGCTGAAAGGTATCATGGGAATTATGAAATAGCAGGCTTTGAGGAATGCTGCCATCAAATCGATCTCGCCGAATCATAGCAGGGAACAAACACTGCCGTCCGCAGAATCTGTGGCCAGTGCCAGCCATGTAATCTGATCACAAGGCGGATTCCTGCGGGGAAGTGATGAGGATACTTATGTACCACCAAGGGGGATTTGAAAATGGCCGTGTTTGTGCTGCACTATAACAGCAGGGAGCTCGGGAACGCCAGGCCCCGGCCTAATCGACTGCCATTGGACTCTGTGAATTGCATATCCCCTCTAGTAATCGAAGCCACGCGTAATGAATGAAGATGGCCGCAGGCAGACAGCCTGTTCCCGGCATTCTCCACCCATTTGCGAAGGTCTAGAAACATAAGATGAGGAACATCTGCCCCGAGGCCAAGGCTGTGTGCTTCCTACACTCTGCAGAAAACTCCCAGAGTTTGGTTTACTGAAACTACATGGAAACGTTGAGAGATTTTAAGCCTCGGTTGGGGACCTTCACGAAGAATACAAATAAAAGGTAACCTCCAAACTGGGGAAAATAACACCTTCTCTGTTACAGGAAACATGAGATACAGCTGGTAGGGCCATGGTACACCCTGGACAAGTCAGGCACGTACAGTGATTCAGTCCTCCTAATGGCGCTTGTTTGCTTGTATACCATGTCCAGAAACGTGAATGGATATCTATGCACAGGAAAACCCGCAAAGTCCACAAACGGTGAACAGAAGGCTGATTCAAAGTGGATCTCCCAGAATGCTTTGCGCTCTGCGTCACCCTGAGAGCAGAGGCTCTCTCACAGCATCATCGCGTTGCCACTGCGGAGTGCCTGGCCTTTGGCGTACACGGCGCATTGTGCTGCACATAGCTGCACCTGTCCCAACATCATATATATTTAATCCGAACTGCCGTGGAGACCTCTCATCGCCGTGGCGACTAGAAGCTAGCATAAATTAAAAATACATGACACATGCACTTTGTTCCTCACATTTTAAAATGCATGTAGCACCAGATAAATGAATACAAAGTATCAAACGCAGAAAGAGAGACAGCAGAGACGACCCAAGGATGAGGCAAATGGGAACAGGCAACGTTGCTGAATCGGAGGTAATGTTTCTGGCAACCTGCAACGCGGAGAAAATGAAATGAAATAGGAAGGGCCCACATCTCTGCCTGAGTACTTATTTCCTACTGTTAGCCTCTCCCTCATGGCTCACAACCAGCGATTTTGTTAGAAAAACACCACCAATACTGATATAAAACAGGCACCATGTGCCCCTCCCTCGCCTGTCGGCAGCAGACAGGTGAACCAATCACATCATTGAGCGATACTGTAATGGATACTGTACTTGTCTGGGTAGGCCAAGCCAAGGGCCCTATGCCCGTGGGGGTGTCCTACAGGAATAAGCAAAGATTTTTAAATTCTGGAACATGCCTTAAGTGTTCAAACTGATTCTAATTTAACAGCCTGTCACTTCAAAGTTTGTTAGGCAGAAACTTCCGGAGTTCTTTTTACATGCATCTAGTGACTCCTGATATGACGTGCAGCTGAAATGTAAATGGCTGGTAGCATATCCGGTGCGACTGGCCCAGACAGACCCCAAGCACATCGAGGGAAGAGATCCAAGGCAGAGAGAAGTGCTTCATTAATATTGTACGGAAACATTTACCTAATAACAATTAATTCCCCCTACCAGCTGGTGCTCAGTGGCTTCTTAGAGATCAGGGTGAACATCCAGACCCTGGAGCTGGCAGCGGTGATTAAGGGACGTTTACCTCAGGCGCGGCGTTTAAGAGGAACGGTGGCTGGACTGTGAAAAACGACCGGGCTCCCAGCGTGGATTTGACCGCTAATGGGGTAAATTTGCAAAGCACACCTTCCCGGCTCAGTGGCAGCTTTGTTGACGTCGCTGTGGCCTGTGTGTTTTCCCTCATGTCACCGAGATGGGAGTCCCTGAGACTCGGCGATGATCTAAAGCCACGATTATTTTATTTTTTTTCCGTTTCTTTAATTATCGCTGGCCGCGCTATTTGTCCGAATGGCGAGTCATGACTCAGGAAGATGGCCAGGCAGAATCGATTCACGTGGTCTGAGGCTTTACCCCATCTGAACAGCAGCTCATTGCTCAGCATGCAAAGCCCGACCCCCCCCCCCCAATCCCAAGGGGTCTGGGGATGGCTTGGTTAGTGAAATGATCGATCTCTGAGGTTAAAGAGGACTCTGCGGCCGGTGCCAGATACTCTATTTTAAATCATAATGCGTGATGAATTGACCGGTATGTATACATCACCGAGGTCTCGGCAGTGGAAGGTCTGAGGTCTCACTTGACAAAATGGCACTTTTATATAAACACCGGGTTTGGTCGACGGAAAAAATCATAGTGAACTATAGATTCAAGCTGTTTGTGTTTTAATACGCTCTGAGTCACCAGTAACAGCTTTTGATAAATTGCCATGGAGACCAATAATAATTTTGCTGATATATCATTTCCAAAATTGGATGAAATGTGGAGTCTCAATCTACAATCTATGAGTATTTTATGTTTGGGTACAATTTTGATCTAAATCTAAAAATAGTTTTTTTTTCCACACCTTCAATACCCAGAATGTAATCTAATAATAGGTTTGTTTTCAAGCTTCTAACCCCGTTTAATGATCTGTAACCACAATGATCTTGTGCTGAGTTCTTCCCAGTTACAGAAAGGGAGCATGGGAGGGTCGCGTGTGCGTCATGTGGGCGACCAGCAGAGGGCGCCCAGTGTGTCCTAGTGGCTTGCTTACTTACCACACTTCACTGAGCCACTTGGGACCCTTTTGAACCTGACAGCATGCCTCAAAATGCAAGCAAAATGCCGTGTTGTGCAAGTCTACGAGGAAGACATCACTTTGATGACAGAAAACAGCTTAAGGTCCAATGAGACTCAATCCAAATCAGACTCATTTCATGAGGTCACAAGACCCTAAATCAAATCTGGAACTTAGCCCCTTTCACCCTTTTGCATTTGGCTCTGAAAATGTTCACTTCACAGCTGCACGGCTGACAAATGACACACTCAAGTATGTAACGTTCAGTTCTATCTACTCCCAGCAAAACTTTACAGAGTTGTCTCTTTTCACGTTTACTGCACAGCTGCCTTTGAGAAATGAGGACTAGATTAACCAATCACATATGTTCAATGTGTGTTTAAGGGATGCTGAGAGCATTAGATATAATTAAACAAGAAAAAACACACAGGCCAGTGAACTGGAAAGACCAGGAGCAGGGACTCCTAGGGGCAGATAGTCCCTGGGGCAGAGACTCAAAGGGGCAGAGACTACCACAGGCAGAGACTCACTATCAGAGGCAAAGACTCCTAGGGGTAGGGCCTCCTAGCAGCAGAGACTCCCAGGGTTAGATGGAACAAGACGGACTCACAGGGGCAGAGACTCCTGGGGGCAGATACTCCCATAGGCAGAGACTCCCAGGGGCAGAGACTCCCAGAGGCAGGGACTCCCAGGGGCAGAGACTCACTGAGGCACATACTCCCAGGGACAGCCTCCCAGAGGCAGGGACTCCCTGGGGCAGAGACTCCCTGGGGCAGGGACTCTCTGGGACAGACTCCCAGAGGCAGGGACTCCCAGGGGCAGAGACTCCCAGAGGCAGGGACTCCCAGGGACAGACTCCCAGAGGCAGGGACTCCCAGGGGCAGAGACTCCCCGGGGCACATACTCCCAGAGGCAGGGACTCCCAGAGGCAGAGACTCCCAGAGGCAGAGACTCCCAGAGGCAGAGACTCCCAGAAGCAGGGACTCCCAGGGGCAGAGATTCCCAGAGGCAGAGACTCCCAGAGGCAGG
>JABFEA020000029.1:22632264-22647007 GCA_019775915.2 Cyphomyrus plagiostoma | reverse complement strand
CACTTGAAATATATCAGTCTGTGTGGAATGAATGTATACATTATACAAGTTTCACTTCTTGAATGGAATTGGTGAAAACTTTTTGAAGATATTCTAATTTTATGACCAGCACCTGTATATACGTGAATGTTTTCCTATATGGCAGGTGTCGGTTCCTCACGATATCAGCACTTTGATATGAAAACCAGTTTTCCTTCTAGAACTTGCTGACAAACTAGTTTGGTGAATTTGCTATGTAACTAGGTTATCAGTCACCAAGAGAAAAAATTAGCAGCATATTTATTTAAGTTCTTGCTAGTCAGTCTGGAGCTGTAAATAATTATGAGGGCTCTAGTGGCATCGAATCGAATGCTATCGATCGCTGTTAAATGCCCATCGATCGCTGGTTCTGCTTGCTCACTAACGTCGATAAGCCCGTTCTGCTAACTATGCAGTTATGCAGGGCATTTTTAATTAGTGACGAGGGCATTTAAGACTGAGGAAAGGGGAGATCCTGCTAATTTTGCACGTGAAAGCTACCCTGAAGTCACGCCAGGACAAAACACGCCAGGCAAATAACGGAAATCATATGCTGTCCGTAGCCTACGGTTACACTGACGTACAGGGAAATAAAAACTGAAGCAGAACTCATTTCCTGACTGTGGGCAAAGATGAAAAACCAGTGCCGGCAACTTTCACACCTCTGCCGTGACACTTATGCCGTGACGTGACACTCATGCTTTCAGACTCACACACTAACACAAATCTATATTATTCCATTATAAACCTAAAATTAGCTACATCAAAAGCACTGGGGCAGCTTGCGAACCCTACAGAGTCTTTGAAAGGTAACAACAATTACATACGTAAATACGTGTGCACAGGTGTGCAGATTTGTCTCGAATTGAAAACCTCACAGCAGCCAGCCGACCAAAGTTGGCAAAGCCAGAAAAACGAATCAAAAAAGTTTCATGATCTATCAGTTATTATAAACAAATCAACCTTCAGATTCTTTAAAAATGAATACTAAAGATGCAGTTGACTGACTTGATTTACTGGTGCAAAATTAGCAGATAAATTGTGGGAGAATCACTTAAAACGCACATTGTTTCGTGTTCAGCACAGTTACAAATTAATATTCTAAACTAATGAATTTCTACGTCGATGAACAGAATTTCTCTCACACGCATTTAATGCTGATAGGTGTACAGTAGGTGTATGTACACAGTGTACAAGTGTTTCTCCAGTTGATCTTTACCTGACCATGATCCTACCCACTACTACCTTCTCCAGTTTTGTTTGATGTCCTGCCCCAAATGACAGGTTGGGGGCTGCTTCAAGGCTTCAAATCCCCGCACCCAGCGACACCCCAGTGCGTCGAGAATAATTACAGTGTGTCACTGGGTGACAGCTGACGCCCCTTCTCGGTGACCGCACTCCGCCCTGGCAGATGGGGAGAATGCTCTTGACGAAAGACTTAATAATTGCCAGAAAGTTCACTTGAACTTTCAAAGTGCAGAGCGGTTCGTGTGTTAAAAAGCGCCGGCTGCCCTTCACCCCCCAGCCTCGTGTCCTGGGATTGCCAGGATTGGGCACGAGCAGAGAACAGGGATCCATGTCTGCCACGGAGGAAGCGTCATACCATCACGGTATTAAATACAACTCCGGCAGCATTTATGGGATCGCTGTCGAGGGCTTGCGGTGTGCGATCCTAGCGCTCCTCAGGACATCAGCCGCTTCACAGCAAGTTTACTTGTCGCTGACACCCTACAGGCTATCGATGTGCTACCTGCGCTGAAATGGTGCGCCATCCCTACCCTCTTAGTTGTGGCTTTTTATTCTGGTTTATATTTTGTCATTCAGGTTTGGCTAATCGAAATGGACCTGGCAGACACGCCCACACACAATGCGCTATACCTCTCAGGCTCCCTCAGGCTGCCTGCGCCTTCTTGTACTGTCCTGAAATCCCGGACAGGCCCGCCCCCCGTAGAGAACATGAGGGGAGGTGTCATTCAGGAGCAAAAGCAGAACCTCCTACACGAAACATCCCTTCCTGTGACCTCCCAGGTCAGTAAGAACAGAAGAGAGTCGTGTCTTTCATGGAAGCTCTTTCCCTCGCGACGCACGCCGAGTTACACACTTCCTGTGTACATCTGTTTAAGCTGGGCGTGTCATTGCCTTTTCATACAGAGTGGTACCAGGGGCCCAGACAGAACCGCCTACCCTTTGAGAGGTAGAAAGCAAATGTATACAGGCATGGTAATAATAAGATTACATGCACCACAGTGAAAAAATTAACAGGCACCACTATAAAACTGCACCCCTGCATCTGCGTGTAAATGTGTATTTATGTGTGTGGGTATTAGTATTATTTTCGGGGGACAAGTATTGACTAAATGTCTGGAAAATGCCGGTAACTCCTGAAAAATCTACTTTGTACTGACTTTCAGCACAAGACAAATGCTTCTTTAAAAGTCTTCATAGAAGAGGTTTCAGAAGGAAAATTAAGTTGTCAAAAAGTGCTAAAACTAGCTTTTCCCTCAGTTTCTCAGTCTCTGGTTTCTCAGAAAGCTGGAATGGCTTGGCTCGAATCATCACAGTGGGTGTGGAGAGGTCGAATTGGACTGGAACATTGATGCGGATTTGCCGGGCCAGTGCCGGTCAAGAGAGCGGAGGTAAAAATTAAGGAGAGGAAAAGACGTGTTCTGTAAACAGACAATGAAGTCCTGCTTGGACAGAAAGGAAATGAGGGAAGACCAAACAGTGCAGAGGTATAGAGAGCATCACGCTGACCTTTGGGACCCAATATAAAGGCCACCAGACTGGAATTACTGTCAAAAAAGGGAGTTCTCAGAAAGTATCGTCACCTGACCCCCCCATGCACGGCCACCCCAGCAAAGGGTGTTTTTTTATAGGTGCTATATGAACCCTAGGGGCTTTGTGTTGACCATGATTTGTATTTACTATATTTGTCTATATTTTTTAGCATCTACATTTCTCTGTTGTGCATCTTGTGTTGTGTTGTCTTTAATCCCTGCCTGTCTCTGCCCTAATTGTCTGTTGTAACAGCTGTGGTCGTGTGGCAGTAAAGATTCTGATAGTGATGTGTGAGCTTAATTTCAGAGTGGTGGCGGGACGCCTGTGGGTCAGGGACACTGTGCCCTTGCAAGTCCCCCATCCACACCTTGCCTCTAACTCTCTGTAATGTCCTAAGGTCTCTGATCTTTTCTCCATCGGGCGTGACGGTCGGTCAGATTCACCCCCATTCTTAGAGATGGCGTCCATCAGTCACCGAGCCACTGATGCGCTGGGGTGCAGCGCTTGGCCCGTTCGCTGGGACACTTCGCCGCCTGAGCACGATTATTGATGGGCCCCTACACACCTGGCCCTCCCCCAGGCCTTATTGGAACATCTATCTCGCGGACTCAGCCCCCCACCATGGCCACCGCAGTCTCACAGATGGTGTACGTACAGCGGCCCGTCTGCCTGGGGTGCTGGAAGCGTGCCGGCCTCTCCACATGCACGAACCACAGGCCGTGGGGCAACGGTGGAGCGAGACGGACTCCCATGGAACTGGCAGGCTCAGGTACAGCTGCCCGGGTTCACACAGGGGCACCTGGACTGGCATACCCAGCCGCCGAGTTCGCCAGCACTCAAACCCTGAATTCGCTTGGCGCATTCGCCTCGAAAGAAGTTAATATACTGAGAGCCCTAAAGTGACGCAAAAACAACAAACACGCCCCCAAATAAACCTTCCAGACAGTCATCTCCAGAAGCTGCTAAACCTTTGGGCCATCTAAGAAGAGTATCCAGCTGGCAAACCATCCCAGCACACCAGTGTGATCCTCCAAGACTCTACTAAGATAGCCGAGCATCATGGCAGTATGGGTATAATTAACTTTAGCACATTGAAGATAGTGAGATTAAAGGTCTTGGTTCTGACTAATTAAAGCTAACAAGGCCAGCGCACCAGGCAAGAACAAAGAGCTGCTGCCACCGTTGCTCCTCATCTGTGTGGCTCCTCCTATGGGCTTTGACTGAACCAATCACAGCGAGACTAATCTGAATGGCCACGCCTCTCTAAAGCAGCTTGAAAAGTCAGATCCCCGAGCTTTAATCCTCTGGCACTCGACCTGAGGGGGGGGGGGGGGCTTCACAACCACCCCAGCCACCCAGGGTTGTTTACACTGCTGTTGTGCAATTTGACCGGGGTAAATTTGAGGGGGGGGAGTTCGTAGCTTGCTTTATGTTGGCAATTCATTTAACAGATTGTGCTCGATTTTGACGGTGGCCCATTGGCATCTGAGGATTTACAGGAGGCCGGCATTCATATTTTAGGGGGAGAGATGATGGAGCCTGTTAGCTAAATCACGCGCCATCATCTGCCCACGAGCAGGTTGCTTTAAAAGACACCTCCAGCTCCGAGGAACGCTTACCAGCTGTGAGACACTGAAACAATCACAACAGCTAATGATCTGTGTTTATGTGTCTGTGTGTGTGTGAATCCTGACATGCATTTCCTCATCTTTCAGTACCTTCAGGCATGTGTAACAATTACAGGAAAAATCATTGAGCTCCACTGAGTTCAAAATCATAATCTAATTGATTATAATTTCACATTTTTAGGACAAAACAAATTTACATCCATTGGTTATTAAGAAATTGAGAAAATCTGGATTTTGGAGAACATACAATAAAACAACCTTGTTATTGAAACATAAACAGTAATTTCATGATGAGACATTCTGAGCAGAGGACCGCAAACTCCAACACCAATTTCTAGACAGTGAAGGAAGTTCTGCCCATGAGGGAATTTATAGGTTATTCATTTGCACACATGTAATGGGGCAGGATGTCGCCAGAGTTTTATGGGTCTCTCTCCGTTCTCATGGTGACGGGAGGTACCTCAGATGGTTAATGACGGACTGCATTACCATGCCTGAGTGAATATCAGGAAAAGGGCTCCGGTCCTCAGTAACTTAGCAACCGCATCAGCAGCATGGCTTGCATCAGGCTGCAGAGCACAGATTAGGGGGACACTCTAGCGGACTGGGGGGGTTAGCTTAACACATTGAAGGCAAGAGGAAAATGCATGAAAGCTGGTTAAATGAAAGCAGCGTAAGTGCAGCCCCATGACGGTGAGGTGGGGGTGGGGGTGCGCAATCTGCACGTTCGCGGTTACGCGGCGCACGGCGGCGTTGGGGATCGCAGACACGGTTGCCAGGGCGACGCGCACCGAGCCTCCGCTCAAGAGGCTTGCGTAATCTCCCGCAGCAAATATGCACAATTCTGAATGCTGATTCCATAAGTTTCCTGAGCTTTGTCCCAGTTCCTGGGCTGTTAATAATGAAGTAACTCGGATGTGATTCCGCTCTCAGCGCAGAGTCTGAGCTCCGCTCTTCCTGCCTGGGGACTCCCAAGGAAAGGGGAGCCCTGGAGGGACTCCAGTCTAAACTGTATAAACACTGCTGCCCTCCATGTTGAGATAACAGCACCCCGTGGAGCCCAGAGTACCCGCTGGAGCCCAGAGTGCCCCACGTAGCCCAGACTACCCGGAGGAGCCCAGAGTACCCGCTGTAGCCCAGAGTGCCCCCTGGAGCCTAGACTACCCGGAGGAGCCCAGAGTACCCGCTGGAGCCCAGAGTGCCCCCTGGAGCCCAGACTACCCGGAGGAGCCCAGAGTACCCGCTGGAGCCCAGAGTGCCCCCTGGAGCCCAGAGTACCCGCTGTAGCCCAGAGTGCCCCCTGGAGCCCAGACTACCCGGAGGAGCCCAGAGTACCCGCTGGAGCCCAGAGTGCCCCCAGGAGCCCAGACTACCCGGAGGAGCCCAGAGTACCCGCTGTAGCCCAGAGTGCCCCCTGGAGCCCAGAGTACCGACTGGAACCCAGAGTGCCCCACGTAGCCCAGAGTACCCAGCAGAACCTAGAGTACCCGCTGGAGCGCAGAGTGCCCCACGTAGCCCAGAGTACCCAGCAGAACCTAGAGTACCCGCTGGAACCCAGAGTACCCCACGTAGCCCAGAGTACCCAGCAGAACCTAGAGTACCCGCTGGAACCCAGAGTACCCCACGTAGCCCAGGGTAGTGTGTAGAGTCTGGGGCACCCTATGGATCCCACACCAGCATCCTGGCACAAAAGCCGACCCCATTTAGCTGGGAAGACGGGGAGAACATGAGGTGCCTGCAGCACTCTAGACACCAAAGATCAGAGTGCTGCCTGCTAACGAGAGCCCATATGGAGCTCCTTCCACACCGTTTCTTAATCAGCTCCTAACCAGGCAGACGCACCCAGGCAAATATGACCCATGTGTCCACGCTGACTAAACCCACTCCAAGCCCGTGGCTGGTCCCTCTGGAGCCAGCACTCGCGACCCAAAGCGCAGCTCCAAGCTGTTGTCAAAATACTTATATTTTTGGGATTTCCAGGTGCAGGATAGCCCAACTCATGCCCCCCATCCCCCCTCAGCTCCCCCAATTGTGAGGGACTGTTGTAGTATCAGCAGGTAGAGCTAAGCTGCTACAGGACAGAACATGATGCCTCTGCCTTCAGGCTCAAGGCAGCATGTAACGGGGGACATTGGATTCACGCTACTAGGGCAGCACACAGCAGTTACACAACCGGACGTTTCTAAGGAATTAATGTGGACTCATTCATCATTAACAACAACATGTTGTATTTGAGAGGTCTCTGTGTGGAATTAATGGAGTCGAGAGCTTGGCGGTGGACTACCCACAATGCACTGCATCAGTGATCAGACTGAATTCAGCTATCGGCCTCCTGTGCCAAGACGAACCTCGCCGCTTGGCAAAAAAGCCTTAGCGGATGCCCTGAGCCCTGCCCCCCCAGCCATCTGCACTTCCTGATCTAGCTAAACCGCACGTTGGCGATATGCAGATCACCGTGTCGCGAACACGCCAGCGACGTGCACAGCCTCTGTGAGCGCCAGCACTAGCGGCATTAAAGACCTGTGGTCACTGCTGTGACTCGTGTCCGCTGGAGCCCCTCTGGGATTTACCATCCACACCAGTCACAGGGAGACTGTCCTCCATGATCACACCCCCTTTTACAGGACAGCCCAAGGGTCATGTGGGAAGTCTGGAACTAATCAAAGCTACTGAAGAACAGAATGGAAAAGGCTGTGAGAGACGGCCATTTTTGCTCCATGGTGTGTCCCTGGGTATAATTAATATTGGAAATGGATGAATGGATAGACAGAAACCCTACCTTCTTTTGAGAGGATGTGTACCTGTGGGATAAGGTTGTTAGGAAGGCTTTCATCTCTTGCATAAACACAAAAAAATATGTTCCTTTAAACCTGCACAACATTTCAACTTGGCAAATATTGATTTCATCCTTGCCCATTAATGATAGAGGATTTAAGTCACAATTTGAAGAGTTCTACTTCTAATTTACATGTTTTTACTGATATAGCTATCTGTATGTATGTATATATCGCCGTCCCATCCAACTCTCGGCCAATGTGCGCCCAGGTGAGTGCCTCACCCAACAGGTTTCGAGAGGATGGATGAATGCATTTTTTTATTGCTCACTAAGCAATATTCTTACTGTCAGCTTCGATTCGGAAACCGATTACCCTGCTCCTCGCTGTCTTAATTACGTTTCCGAAACAGATAGTAGAGAGAGGTACACTTTAGGCAATCTCTACACGATCAACATGAAACCGAACTAAATTACTCTGTGAGCACAAACAGCCCTACAAACCTTGCATCGGCTCTCCATCTCATTCCAATCCGACCTTCCAGGCTCTATTGCCCTAACGAGGGATAATCTCTAACGGACAGCCCAATGCAACCCCATCAGTGACTGATCAAAAAATACGCTAACGTGCTAATGCGCTAACACACTTAAAGCAATTATCAGTCTCAAAACCAAACTCAGTGAAAATCCTTCCTTATTCAAATGTTACGGACCTGTTTTTAGAAGTTGAGAGCAGAAAGGCGTGACCCTGTAAAACTCACACTGTTCTCCAGAGAGAGAGAAAGGCACCACAGCAAAAGCAAAGCACCCCAAAAGCAAACATATTTAGCCTTGGTGAACCTTAGCATCTGCCAAGCAGGAAGGTGCCCTCACAGCGATGCTACTGCTCTCACGCAGTCAGCAATTTACATCCTGGCGTGAGAGGCAGCATCTTCTGGCACAGCAGCAGCCTTGAATTTAATTAAGTCATGCCAACTGAACGCCCATATGTGTAACAGGCTGATGATTCACTCAGGCATGTTTGCGGCATAAGCGACTTAAACTGGCACCTTAGAGCGTTAGACGCGTAAGACGGCTTTACACGCAATCAGCACAGCGTGTCCCCAACACCACTCCGTTTTCTGATGTTCTCAGGACTGTTTCGGTCTCAGTTTCAAATCCACGCCGTCGCTACTACAGAACAGCCATGTCTCATGCATATTTACACGCACCTTTTATAGACAACAGGTGAGTTGTGAGGTTACAAGTTGCATTTCGGAAGCCAGATTCATTTGGTATTCTTACATAAGTATCCACAGCACAGATAAGTCTGCATGATTTACCGAAAATAAGCAAAAAAATGAGTCTCAGAGCCTCTTTCTCATTTACATATTTTACAGATGCTTCTATCCAATGCGATGTAGAATTGAGAAAGCAGGGTTAGCCGGTTCCTGGAACAATTCAGTTTAAGGGCCTTGCTCAAGGAGCCAATAGTAAAACCTGCACTCAGATCACATGCAGGGTCTTACACCAAACACTTTCCAGGCTGGAGAATGTTAGGAACCAGGGGATGGCATCCTGTATGGACATAAAGAGGCTTCTTAGTGCACCATTGCTAGGCCATTCTATAGGGGACAGTGGACAGGCTGATCGCACTACTGACCAGGTCTGTTCTCCTAGTGGTCAGATGGTGGTCGAGAACCTCCAAATTCCAGGAGGGAGTTTTCAACTGTACCATAGAATAACGTAATTAAAAACATATAGCATACAGTCATGGGATGATGAGTAATGAAGACAAGCTGGACTTAAGTGTGACAAGTCACCAGTCATGCTGTGATTCAGCATGTTCAGAGGACACAAATACCATGAGTAACAGGAAGCAAACGGCAGCTAAAGAACAAAAACAATTCACTCAGCCAATGATGGGATCAGCTATGGGATCAAATCCCCGATGATCTCTCAGAACTGTGCCCGTAAATAAAAGGCATTTACACCTGAATGACTGGAAAAAAAAAAACACACACACACACAGTAATACATCCGGCAGTGAACACGGTTAAAGTTGCTACGCTAAGCTAAATGTTAAGAACGGAGGATGCACTACCATAAAAATAAACAAACCCACGCTGGCCGATAAAAGCGGACCCTTCCCAGTATGCCAGGGGATGGAGGACAGCATCTCATTACTGGATTATGGGGAAATTGAATCATTTCCTTCTGTTTCTTCTCACCAGCGACTGCAATGGCGTCATGATGTGCAGGTTCCCCCGGGGTCAGCATGGGTCACAGGGGTCATGGGCACCAGTGCTTAGTGGCAGGGAGGCGTGGGCTTGACTGTACATGCCCATCAGTGTGGCGAATGCTACCACGTCACAGTGACATTATACTTATGCAGCAGATGTTCTTAGCCAAAGCAATATACATTTTTTTTTTGCAAAGGCAGGGTCAGTTGGGGTTAAGGGCCTTGCTCAATGAGCCAGTGGTAAAATCACTCTGCCAGCCCTAGGATTTGAACCGATGGCCTTCTGAGAACTGGGAGAAAGTCATAACCCGCTTAGCCACACACCACCCCCCTGTTAAAAAGACACTGCCCTCCAGCCTGGCTGTGGTTTATGTCCTAGAGCCCCCCAGCTCAATTTCACTCAGACCTCACTTTTCATGAGGGACTAAAATCACACCAGTGTGCTACACGGGAAAAGAAAATAGTGTTTGGGGGACATTTTGAGCACATTTGCTCCCCCATGAGTAAACAAGTCAGCGTTGGTGAAGAGCGGCTGGTTGGTTCTCTCTTAGGTCCCATTTCCAGCTCCCTGGCCACAAATAGGAGGGGGGCACCAAGCAGAGGAAGCTGCCAGCCCCCCCAGGCAGGTTAAAACAGACATCCTGCTTCTGGGTCAGTAACCAGGAGGTGATGCGTCCTCCAGTTAGGGCCGCATCTCAGAGTGTGGTGACGCTGCTGCGGGGACCTCCGAGGGCCAGCAGGAGCTTCGAGTCAGGGTGGCATCGGGGGGGGGCCGTGGAGGAGCAGAATCACTGGGGCGACGCGTCTACAGCACTGACCTCTGGGCCACATGCGCTCGGAGAAGAGAGGAAAGTCAAAGACAGTGTTTGACTAAACAGCTAAAAGTGAAACAACCCGGCAGCTTTCAGATCATAACTGAAGAGCCAATTTCCAAAGCTCACTTGGTCCACGTTTTATTGTTTTTGAGATGAGACCACTAAAGTCAGGCCTCCTTATCAAAACTAAGGAACCAAAGCTCACTTAGTCAACATGTAATCCAACAAAGAACTTTAAGAAAATTTCCAAAAATAGCGAAGTCCATCTACATTTTAAAAAGCAGACTGGGATAAGATACCAGCCCAGTCCAGCCAATGGGGCCCAGGGTTCCCAGCAACCTTTACTGGTGCCACATTTGAAGCCTTCCTGTTGTGCCCCTGTTGCCCTCGTCTGATGTTAACGACGGCTGTGTGATCAGCCTCCCCCGTTCACCTTTGATGGTGTGCATTACATGGCCATGTGCTACCCAGTGGGGGCTGAACGTCCCATGCAGTGTAATAGCTCTCCATCTTTTAATTCCCAGCATGCACCTGGCGGCTGCTGTGGACGACCTATGCCGCGCCAGCCCCAGGTGAAACCGGGGTGCCCAGGTTGATTTAAAAAAAAAAAGATTATATCCTGCAGACAGCTATAGTCTGCTGATGTTAATGTTCACGGAACATTAAATAATAAATAAAAAATAAATTGTGTTAAAAGGTACCAATTCCAGGTACTGAAAAAACAATGTAAGAATATTTCAGAGAAATTGAGACAGACAGAAATATGACACATGATGATTATGCATCACCATGGAATGCATTCATCAATTCCGATCTAAATCAGGAAATGGAACGAGAATTGGAATTAAAATCTCCTTGAAATTCTAATTCAATTCCAACTCTGTTCCCCATAGTTTTTTTCTCCCTATCCCAACTCCAGTTCCATTTCCTGATTTAGATTGGAATTAATGAACGCATTCCAGAATGGCCCCAACCCTGCTATACACAAAGGGATCCCAGCGAATTAGCTACTGCAGACAAGGTTAACAGTTCAGCACAGAGTAACGTGATTTAAATGAGCTTTTGTGAACGAGTCCTGGAGTGGTGGGCACATTGCTGCCAAGCTGTTGCTGGGGCTGGTGTTGACAAGGTGATGGGGCAACCTTGGAAATGTTCTCATGCATCAGTGCAGAAGATGACGAGGGACACTCTGACATAGTGCCAGCACACCAACATCGGTTCTGATGGACACAAGTCCTTTGGGCCCTCTGACGTACGACAGACAGGGCTCTCGCTGCGACCGGCCACACGTGGCGTGTCATTCCCATTTTAGCCACAGTGACTTAGAATTTTCTCCAGGGATCCTTTGAATATTTTATTGAATACTTCAGTGGAGCGATTCAGGTTAAGTGCCTTATTCACAGTTTCCTCGCTGGGACCATATGCGAGTAGCTTAGCAATGGATGTTCTCCCCATCACGCCGTGACATCACAGCGCCATCACACGATGTCACAGTTATACAGCAGCATTTCCTACCTCCCCATGTCCCCCATCCAACTCCAAGGACAAGTTAATCTGACTCATTAACATGAGATTCATTATCCCATGGAGTCAAAGTTTGCCTCACTTTCCCAACGTCCCGCGTGAGCCACAAGGCTCAGATGCATCTAGACAGGCTGATTTGAAGTGCTAGGTTAAAGACACAAGGCAGTGTTTCCAGAGTGGCTGCTGACACAACACATTGGGAAGCATGACCGAAATGCAGGCTGCAGTATGGGCAGGCCCTCACAGGGGACTTCATTCAGCAGGTTAAATAGGTTCACAGGCGCAGACAAGTAACAATGACAGAACTGGGGAGCACAGGCCTGGGAAGCATTTAAATACTAGACTAACAAAGAGGCAAACAAGAGGCAGCTATGAATGCTTATCAAGAGGGCAGGAACAAGGGCCCACGCTGGGGAGGAAACAGGAGGATCAGCAGGGGGTGATAACGGCAACCTGATAGCTGAATTAAGAGCAAATACAGGCTGTGTTTCCAATGTTAGCCTTTAGCGGATGTGTTTGTCCAGAGAAGCCCAAGCTCCTATATATGTATGTATTTACATGTCATAAATTCTGCTTATCATTAGTATTTTTAAAGGGGACTAAAAAACACATGTTGGTTCTTAAATGCTATTTATAACATCTTATAGCTGTGAAAATAGTTGCTTCAGCACAGGACCCCTTCTATGGCCATCATTCCCACACAAAGACTCAGGTGATTTGTCCAATGGGAGTCATTTCTCAGGTGATTTGTCCAATAGGAATCATTTCTCCCCAATCATATATCACTGTATATACATATATTATAACTGTTGTTTTGCTGAGTCAGCTGCTTGCTTGGCAGAATGCCGTTTCACCCCACCCTCGATGGACCTGGGGCACAACACCACAGCTGAAGACAAGGTAATCAGAGCTATTGATGCGGCTGACGTCTCACTGCATGACTGCATCCCAACACGCATCTTATGTCTCACTGCACACAAGGGAAAATACAAAGCAACAATGTAGGAAAAGGTCTGTGCTTTCTCCGCTGTGCTGAGTTAATTTGCATTGCTTTGAAGCTGCACATGTGTTAGATATGGGCCTGATTAGGATACTAAATGCAGAAGGTGATCGTGGTCATGGCTTTGAAAAAGGCTGACGGTGTGGAAAAGCTCCCCTGTTCACCCCTCGTATCACACCGCCACCGCACCTCCATCTCTGACACTTTGAGGAGCCGTGGAAAGTTCTGGGTCCATCTGATGGTCCTAACCGCAGTACCTGCAAGACCAAGTCGTGGATTCTAGGATAGACTCGCAACATCTGTGGCCTGGTCAGCCAAAGAGTTGAGCGGCAAGGCCAGTCCAGTTTTTTTCACATTGAAGGAAGGATCTCCTCGTTCCCTTCATAAGTAGGGTCCCAAAACCCATATCGACTTACAATCAGCTAATAAGAGAAATGAGAGAGAACCTCTAATGTTCAATAGATTGATTAGTGGCAGAACAAAACCATCCAATCACATTTCAAACTGACTTATCATGTGACTCACCACCAGCCTATCAGCTGCCACATTGGTCCAGACCTGGACAGGCAACTTGACGTTAAACTCCCAGACTCATGAGCACAGAAGATCAATACGTCAAACTGAACATAAATACTGTGCCCATCAAATTAGCACCAGGTTACATAATACAACCTGCAACCCCCCCCCCCCGCCACAATAGATGCACGATCCAGACCCCATGATGCACTGCAGACTCGGGGCGGCACGCAGGGGAACGCCAGTACAGCGGTCCTGTATGTCTCCATGGCAACAGGAGGGAGCGCGGCCCACGATATATAGTCAGGGGAGAGGTTCATGGGGAGAGAAAACGCTACGTGGAACTGGAAGAGCTGCCCTCCCCAGGATGCATGTTCACTTACTTTCCCTCCCCAGGATGTACGTTCACCCTGCTGATAGTCGTGCTTTTTTATCGCTGACATTGGGAAGACAGTGGGACCCACCCTGTGCCACTTCACCCTAAAACCACTGCATACGGTCTGACAAAGTCTGCAGTGTTTCCATTAGCTGCCCAAAGCATAACCCCCTTGCCCCCCCCCGGTTTATATTCTAGTCATGCGGCCAACTGACTAATGGGCCGGTTTACGGTGCCAGAGGGAGACAGCAGTAGGGCAGTCTGTGGGCAGGGCAGTAGGGCGGTCTGTGGGCGGGGCAATATGTGGGGCCATTAGCACCAAACATGTCTCTAAAATCACTGCTGCTTTAATGTCAGCGAAAAGGGGAAACTGACAAAAGAATGTCACTAGTGTTCTGCCAGGGTGGGGGGCAACAGGAGTCAAAGCCTTCAAGGGATGAGTCAAAGCTTAAGATACCATCTGCAAATTCAGCCAGAAGGATGGTCTCATTCGGCCAAAACGATCCTAAGATCGATTTCAGTCACACATATGAGAAATTTCTCTGGTTGAAAGCATGTAACAAGAAAGCATATGGAGGACGTTTAGTGCCGAGGCCACGCCCACCCAAAGCCACGCCCACCACAAAGCCACGCCCATACCTAAGCCACGCCCATGCCTAAGCCCCAGGGCCTGATAGACGTGACCAGCCGGGTTAAAGCTGTGCCAATGACCTCGTGCGCAAAGTGACTCGAGGACTAGAGAACACCATGTCACTCTTCACTGCAAAGTCACCAGTCAAGTTGAATTACCCACAATACAGCACAGGGCTGCAGCTACAGCAGCCGAGAATGAATGAATTCATTAGTGAGGCACCTTAATTTGGCTTCGGTGAAGGACATGAATCATCGTCTGGGCTTCATTCACATACTGTTCAGGTTGCGTTCTAACAGGCTGCTAACAGGCAAAGAGGAGAGGCTTCTGTGTGCAGTGTCTTATCATCACAGTTATTGTGATTTTGGAATCAGCTACAGGGGGGGGGGCGGCCCCCCCCCGGCCCGCGGCGGGGCGCCCGCCCGGCGGGGCCCGCGGGGGGGGGGGGGGGGCGGGGGGGGGG
>JABFEA020000029.1:22616154-22629817 GCA_019775915.2 Cyphomyrus plagiostoma | reverse complement strand
CCCCCCCCCCCCCCCCCCCCCCCCCCCCCCGCCCCGCGCGCGCGGGGGCCGGGCCCCCCCCCCGCACCAACGTGCAGCCTGGTCTTTGGAAAGTGATGTAGAATGAGAAACCTGTTCATTGCCCCCCCTCCCAATACACACACACACGCACACACACACACACACGTTAAGTGGCGGGGGGAGTTCGTGATATCTCCAAAACTCCCCCCCCTCCCCCACAGACCCATACGCCAGGTACCCCAGAGAGGGATGTGAACCCCACGACTGAGGATAAGTGGAAAAGGCAAAGCCCCCCTGCTTACTCACCTCGCTGGGCTCCTGCGTGCAGGTGACATCGGGAAGCGCGAGCCGCGGCACACGGTGACTGGAACTGGCAAATTTACAGGCGGGGGGGTTTAAAAAAAAAAGAAAATCACAGGAGTGAAGCTCGGCTACCAGACGGAAAAGGGACGACGACAGAGGGGGGGGGGCGCTTCCTTTCGGCTTTCCTTTTTTTTTTATCCGATCCTTCCAACGAGAAAAGGAAAAACAGCGGGGGGAGGGAGGGGGGGGAGAGAGAGGAAAAAAAAATCCAGACGCGCTGCTTGAGCCGCGCTACTTTTCAGCTGAGTGTCACAGACTCCACTGCAGCAGCTCGCTGTTCTGCCTGCTCAGAGCGCGGCGTGGCGCCAACGAAAACCCGGAGGCGGACTCCGCTGCACACGGACTCGGACTCGGCTGGGACCTCCCCGCTCCCGACTCTGCCAGAAAGAGGCCGTTCATTTATCTTACCCCTAATGCTCCCTGTCTCTTGCTACCACTCTCTCTCTTTCTCCCTCCCTCTCACTCTCTCTTTTCTCTAAACAAATCGTCGTAATCAGGTTTGGTTGGGGGGTGCAAATCAATTCCGCTAAAAACTCCCCCGTGGCGACATCGGTTCTCACTGCGTCGCGCGCGTGTCATCACCGCGGGCGACGCTCCTGGGTCTAAAGTCCGAGCTCTGAGAAGGGTGGACGCAAAGGAAGGATGACAGGGTCGAGCAGGAAGATTGAAAAGGCACAGTAACACACAGACAGACAGACAAACACGCTTGTGCCAATCCATGCTGCCAACAATGGCACAGATTACAGAATTAGTCAGCATCGATTCACACACGGACACATCAACACTGACAATGTGCTTTTCTTCACTACAGATTTTTCTTCTCATTTTGCACAATAATATGCACAGTGTTTGCATAATAAAGCATGCGCTCTGCTTCCTGGGAAAGGCTCCAGGCTTTCCGTGACCCTGAAACACATAAGTGGAATGGCAAATCAACAAAGAGCTAAAAAGCCAAACCCCTTACAGGTCCAGGTTCACCCAGTCCTCCTATGCTGTGCACCATAGTGATATAACCTCAAAATGGACTCACACAAGCCAAGAGTCAATTAGTTCTGTCACTTAATCAATTAAAATCACTGTCACAAAACAAATCTTTCCTTATTTCTTTGTCTCCTCGCTGGAGATCTGGTCTATTTCACATCGAAATTAGACTGCATGTAAACAAGAAAAAATATTTTCTCGAAAACCTTGTTGTGGTCCAGTCCCATTATTTGAGTACCGGTACTTTTCCCAGTGTCATTTTTCATGTGGACACCAGGGGGCCTAGTTCTGTGGTATTGCCGGGTGTCTGTCCACATCTGCCCAAAGTGCGGCTTCTGGCGTGGTGATGACGCCTTCCGTCACAAACTCGACGGATCATCTGTCAACGCAGATTCACATCCCTGCCACAAACCTGTGGCAATTCCCACCACGTATTGGGGGCAGGGTGTAATACACCCCTCGTGTCTCATTGCAGAAGAAAAAAACACTCCACTTAGGCCTTTGTGCGTGACACGAGAATATAAAGAATATTGATGGCGGGAATAAAGGAGCTGTAAACGTGAAGGTGAGTGTGGAATAATGCTCACTGTTGTTTAGCGTTTCATCAGACAGCCAATCTGGCCCAATCCAAATTCTCACAACAAAGCAGGTAGTGGCTTGTAGAAGATGGCTCACGTTTTCCCACTGGTGGTGCCCGCATGACTGTAACTTGTGACAGCTGCCATAAATTCTCTTCCCGTTTGCACTAACAGGGACTAAATCGCAAGCATAGCCCACCCTCACATGCATGGCATGGTGACTTGAGCACTTTTACGGAGGACGTGTAATGGCTTTAACCACACCCTCTGACATCACGGCGAAAGGCCGAGACAACCATCTGATTAAACGTTTTAATATGGAAGTTCATCCAACTGCAGCGAGATGGGATTTATCTGTGGCATAGATCCCGTCCCTAGCCGGGGACACCTCTTCAATATTCCACGCTCAAGCCGTCCAGAGGTGGCGGGGAACATCCAATAATTACTCCAGCGGATGATGAGAAGGTGCCTAAACGGGTGGGACCATATTACCTTTGTGCCACCACTTGACAAGTTTAATCTCCGGCGCATGGGTCAGCTGGTTATGGGAAGCAATCTGCCGTCCAGAGATTACTCCGACTATTCAAACAAGGGCGGAGGAGCCCGCCTTTTCAATTGCCAGAACCTTCCGCTGCCTGTATCCCGCGTCATGTTTGCTGGAGGCGCGATACATATTGTCGCTCAAAATTGTTTCATCGACCGTCTGGCCGTATTAAAAATAAGTCATTATGTCAAAAAGACAGGAACTGCATCACCTTCATATCCTATCCTCATGGCTTAATATGAAGACCTGCTGAGGTTTAATAATCATTTCCCTATTCTTTGTATTCAACTGAATTCCAATTCAAAGGCAAGGGGACCTCAGACATGTGATATGAATACAGCCCTGGCTTTGCTTTGCACAGAGACTTTAATGAATGATCGCAGGAAAATCAATGCAATTTTCTTGGAATACAGACCCGCCATTGTTAGATCACATAATGAGTTAGACTCCTCCAGCTATCATAGACTGCGTCGGTACAGCAAGGAAATCTCCTCCCCACCCCACCAAGGTCAAGAAATGGGCGGCTTGTTATCACAGAGGTCGCAACCAGCTCGTCTTCATTCAGATGGACTGTGATGGTTTTTCTTTTTTAATTCTGAATTGTACATTTTTAACAACAAAGAATGGCAGCACAGAAAAGAAAAAAAGAAAAATCATCATGAAAAGTTTTCACATCTGGTGAATCAAAACACTCCTATTCTCCTCTGTGGTCTTTATGATGATATTTGGGGCCCTTGATCGGTCAGCAGCACCCCT
This sequence comes from Cyphomyrus plagiostoma, assembly GCA_019775915.2. Lineage (NCBI taxonomy): Eukaryota > Metazoa > Chordata > Actinopteri > Osteoglossiformes > Mormyridae > Cyphomyrus > Cyphomyrus plagiostoma. Next base: position 22,626,595 of record JABFEA020000029.1, on the reverse strand, counting down.
GTAACGATTGGAAAACCCAGGGGTGTCAGATCTAATGAGCACGATCACCTTCCGAAATATTCCCTACTGCGTAAAATTCCGAAGTGGCCAAAATCAGTCTCCCTCAAACAAAAACAACAAAGCAGCTTCAAGTGTTAAACAGCAAAGCTCTTGCTTCACCGTACTTCACCGTACTTCACCGTGTACCGTTCTGTTACTCGCAAGACTTTAAAAAGCGATCACCCGTCTGGCTTGCAAAAAACAGCTCTATATATATATATATATATATATATATATATATGTTACTTCTGAAAAATGACAGGAGCCCCCCCCCCCCCCCCCCCCCCCCCCCCCCCCCCCCCCCCCCCCCCCCCCCCCCCCCCCCCCCCGCGGCGCGACGTGTTTTGTGGCATATTGCAAAACGTCAGGCGCCAAGAAATATGTTTACCCGCTTGATTTTCATCTCCCATTACCGAGTGGGTCAAAAAAGAAATGTGATTTGCCACATTTCCCCGCTGAATCTGCTTGTCCAGAAAGTGCCCTCAATTACCGCGTCGGTTACACTCGCGCGTTACGTCGATAGAGACCGCCGGCAAGTATCAGCAAACACGTTTTAGCCCGAAACGTGGCAATTACGCTGGACGTCACAACATATTAATTTTATACTGTGTATCCGATTTCCAAGCAAGTTGGGGGGGGGAATCACGATTGCAACTTTGCAGCTAAACGGAGAGAACAGCCCCAACCCTATTACTTACTGTAATCACATCTACTGTTTGCACCCTTCACTGGCGCTAAAGAGCACTGCTGTCATCAAAATTATTTTCAGGAGTGAAAAATCTTGACTCCTCCCCTATTCAAGACATTCTTAGATGTGTCCAGTGATGGGTCAAGGCATCAATGTCGGCCTACAGATGAATGGCCAAATCCCCAAGCCATGTCCTGGCCCTCATTCTCTACACAGGTCCCCATATCAAGCGGCACAATGACCTGAAGTCAGTCACCTAAAAATGACCACCAATGATCTAAAACAGCAGGGGCCAATCTTATCTGCAAAGGGCCGGTGTGTGTGCAGGTGTTTGGGGTAACCTTTAGGTCAGCTGTCCAAACCCAGGTGTGAGGACTCTTCAGCCAATCAGTCCTCTAATTAGTGACCTAATTATGGAGTTGCAGCGAAAGCCTGCATACACAGCGGCCCTTTGTGGATAAGATTGGCCACCCCTGATTCGGAAGTAAGGCTTCCCCAATCATATATAACAGAACCAGGAGCCAAAATTCCCTCAGTCCTCATGTGATCCAATGAAGAAAACTCACCCAAGTCTGCAGAAATCGGGAGTCTCACCTCAAAAACAACAAAAAGTCGGACTGAGTGAGTTTTGGAAATTTGCTCTTTGAGGGACGTCTTACCAACTGTCACTGTGCCACCATGACTACACCCAACTCTAAAGTTAAACCCAAAGGATTGAAAAAAGGCAGAGGTGTAAACTGCAAGATGTTAGAATACAAAACCTCTTCCATATTCACTGACATCCAACGCCTTATTCCACTTGACCTTAAACCAATTCCTATTCATGCATCTCAATGACTTATGCTGCTTAAGACTGTATCCTTACCATCCGCGTGGCCGGACAGCAAAGCATGTTCACTCAACAGTCTGACAGGTTCTCACTCCCCAAGCGGCCACCTAGACATGCAAGTGTTAGACATACATCGAGGCCAGTTCTGCATTTTACACAGAAATGCGAAATGGCCCCCACTTCTGCAGTCACTGTGAACGTCTCCTGGGGAGACGTACATCTGTGTAAAACCGGCTATAACACCCCCAAGTCTGCCGATACAGCAAAGAAAGGAAGCCGGGGAGCAAAATACTAATTAATTCATTTTTTTCCCAAAACGATGTTCATTCACTCTACGCAATCCATGCAAATTTCAAAAAGTCTGGCAATAAAACAGAATAAAAGACTTTTATCACCGGAACGTGGAGACTGGTAAGACCAGTGAACATGGTTCCCAGGCTTCTTCGGCCGGACGTCCAACAAACCGGCTGTCGCATGTGAGAAGGCTCATGAAATCCTGAGATGGGGGCGTCGGGCTACCAGACTCCAGGCAGTCAGGGTGTCGTCCAAACACCGCTGGGCTGATACGGGCTGACATCGAACAACAACCACAAACGTTATGGTATGACCCAAAACTGTCATTGCTGAAGGAATGAGGTCAATTGGTGACCCAGACATGACGGTGCATCACTGTCTGGGCAGGCAGCGGCATGGCTCGCGTTCCCACTGGACTTCCCAGCACTGTGTCCAGCAGCATTCCCATTCTCCACTTCCTTGCACAGAAAAGGTGCCACTTTCAACCAATCAAACGCGACTGCCATACCATGTGACTGCTTTTAGCCCACTATACCGCTCTCTGCTTCTTCTGGCAAGAGTGCTCGTTCACATCAGCCCAGTAAATCAGCTTGTTTACAGTTTCTTCTATGCATATTTGCTTTGATGTTTGTGATAAGAATGCAATCTTGAGTTCTAACCCATAACCACACACATATTGCTGTAATATGCTGTACAAAATGCAAGACTTTCCATCATTACTTACCACTGAATATGCTACCATTCCTCTTATTTACTCAAATTTCCATTCATTTTTGTTTTTGTGTTTCCATTTGAAAACGACAGAAGGCAAACAAGCGTCATCCTGCTGGATGCTGCAAAAGTCACTCAACAGTGTAATAAACAGTCAGCCGATTGAGAGATGGGCTGAATTAAAAGGAAATAAAGGGGATTCAACTTTTTTCGAATGAGTGCATCAGGGACTTTCAAACGGAGACACAGCCACACACTGGCAGAGTCTCTTAGATGCTGTACTTTCTGTATAGGCTCCCACCATTCAATAGTCCATTTCCATTCAGGATTCTGGACTGAAGCTACAGCTGTACTTATGGACCATTTGACACAGGTGCTGGCATTCAGAGCCAAGTCAGATTAGGTCCGATGTTTCCTAATTTGCATCCTCACTAACAGCCCGGTGGAGCTGCATATGAACTGAGTAAAATAATGCCCCCCCGCCCCCCCCCCAGCGTTCTGACCTTTTACAGTGTCAGGACCTCTGGCTGCACCCAGCTAGCAGCAATATGCATTCAGGTGCTTGGAAAAAAGTCAGAACCCTTTCAGCCGCTTGTCTCATCTCAGATGGCCAGTTGGGCGTGAGCCACTTCCAGCTGAATGGTGTGGTATGTTGGCCCTTTTTGACTCCCTTTGATTTCATACTGGATGTTCTTGCCCAGGTTAATGAAATAGCTGCGGGCCAATTGCTGTCATGCTGAATAGAGTTCCTCATCAAGGAGCAGTACTTTCCATGGAGTAACCAGATATGCACCAAAAGGTGGAAATCAGTACAGATACCACTCTGCTAATCTCCTCAGGGGTATAGGAAACATGGGAATGGGGGGGGGGGCATTTACTGTCATTTGACATGTCAGCCCCTACATTTAAATTATTAAGTTGGGTTGCCCCCAATATCAAACTCTCTTCTAGGCCATTGTATCTTACCCACCAGCTGTGGGACTTTTCTGGGAGTTCCCAGAATGCCTTGCTTCTCTGTTTGACTCACTGTTTACATTGCAGGTGCTCTCTCTACCCAGGGCACAAAGCTTCCAGGGAGTCATTACGTTGCAGGCAAGTCGGAGGGCTGCCTGAAGTCCCTATAATAATTCCAATTCTATATCTTGTGAGCATACTGCACCTACCTGTGTGATAAGTCGGTTAACCTTCACAACAAAAGGGGACATGAAAACAAAACAAACCGAAATAGCACTGGATTTAACACAATATTAATACAAAGTCTTCACATCGTGCGGTGCATCCACTTCAGTGTCAGTGTGACTGAAACATCCAGGCACATTTTCAATGCCAATCAGGGCCCAATCTCTTATTTTAAAGCACCAGACTCCTCTTTGAAGGGCAGAAGGACAAAAAAAAAAAAAATCAAAGGTCATTATGACATTTTTAAGATACTTCTCTATGAGTTCAGTCTGAAACAAAATTATACACAAAAGGAGTAAGAACATAATTTCAGTTACCCGACCGTGTTTTAAGAATACAATAATGCAGATAATGAAATGCCAATAGGAAGAGTAGCCGTCTCTTGTACAGCTGAGTGTTATATGTCAGGGAGAGTAAGTGCGATCGATTGACTCTTCTCTCCACACATCTGCTATTTCATGGGCCATTTGGCCTGTCAGAAAGAGCATTGCGCCTTAATGTTTACCAAACATCTGGCATCGTGGCGACACAAGGGGCCCAGCTTGTGATGTTAGCGGCCAAAATGAAAGGACAACAAATGAATGAATGAATAAAGGAGGGGAAGACCCAGAATCCTGTTTTGCGCTCACAGTGGTTAATGTGGGGCTGCCCCAGAGTCGATATCTCGGCTCACTTAAGTACTTAAATATCCAAGTCAGGCTTATAAGCCATGCTGGTAATAATGAGTAATAATAATAATTTTGTAATGATGCATCAACCATTAACAATAAGCAGCAGTAAATTTCTGTAAAATGTGCACATCAGTAATAATATGACAGTACATTTTCTGCTATGCCTATAAAATGCATGCGGTGGTGTGTAGCTTTGCGGGGTTAGGACTCTGTAAAATGCATGCGGTGGTGTGTAGCTTTGCGGGGTTAGCATTCCATATCCAGAAAGTCTTTGATTCAAATCCTACAACTGGCAGGGCAATTTTAGGCACTGAGCCAGGCCTTTAACCCCAATTTGCTCCAGGGAATGTCTGACCCAGCTTACTCAATTTCACGTAATTTTGAATAAAACCAGTTGCTAAATATATACAATGTAAGTGTAAATATGAACGTGGAGCATTTTCACCAGACCCTCCAGTCTTATATTTCAGGTTTTCATATTTAAAGGGTAAAACAAAATCAGCACGACCACACGGCTTCATACTGAACATGATGAATACGAATAAAAACATCACTTGCTTGCACATGGCTGGTGGATGGGGACCTCTGTGATCGCTACTTTATATCCATACAATTGGAAGAGGTCAGCACAGTGAAAGCAAGCATTCGTAATCAGAACTGGCAGAGTGGTTTTGCCATAACAGCTGCAGCAGTGGTACAGCGCCACCATGGGGCCAGACTCAGAAGACAGCTAGCAGGGACCGGGCCAGGGCAAAGTACCTGTAAACAGGAAGGACAGATACCAGGCAGGTGATGACAGATGGGGACAGGGCTGCTTAAGAAGGAACTTTATATGGCTGGAAGGAACACATTCTCTGAGTGGGGGTGTGGAGGGGTCAGGACAGCAAGAGTCAGTGCCAGGGGGCTCCAGCCCACGGGCGTAAGGACCACACCCGTCAGATCAGATATAACTGAAGTGTGTCCTCGGAATGCTCAGCTCTGCACGTTTAATACATTTCTATCACTGCAGAGGGAAACATGTCCCAAGCTCAACATTAAAAAACGTGTTTGCTTGACTATTTTACATTTTAACATGGGGCTTGCAAACTGATGCTTGATTTCACATTTCGGAGTAAATGTAAAATGATGAAGTCCCAGTGGAGGGGTGGGCAGTCTTATCCGCAAAGGGCCGGTGTGTGTGCAGGTTTTTAGGGTAACCTGTAGGTCAGCTGTTCAAACCCAGGTGTGAGGACTCTTCAGCCAGTCAATCCTTTAATTAGTAATCTAATAAGGGAGCTGCAGTTTAAACCTGCATACACAGCGACCCTTTCTGGGTAAAATTGGCCACTCATGTCCTAGTCACTGAACCCCTGCATGCTCCACAAAACAGAATCATAACCAGAATTTACAACAACCTGATAAGCAAAGAGCTCCAGTGTGAGCCATATGGAATAAAACTGTGCAGAGATTAATGAACTAATTAATAACATCACTCTAAAGAATCAAGTTTCCCATAAACGAACAGCTTTTGAGAAGATTGGTTGGTAGTTTTGGATACGTCCAAGGCTGAACTCCCAAATCCGACTCCCTGCCTTAAATGACGGCCTCCCTGATTTTTGGCTTGAGAAGCGATAGACCTGTCACTTAAGCTAGGTGGTGAAAAGCTTTGGAAGGTCACAAGAATGTAGAGTCCTGGTGAAGCCAATGATAGGTTTGCACCGCTGGAGAGTGACCAATCAGATTTTGTGACCCACAGGTGTCCACTAATGGAAAGCGTGGAGAAGGACCCGTAACCTGCAGAAATCTTCAGGAGCATCGCTTTTCAGGCAATACCTTCAATGGTATAAAGACAAAAAACACATACATGTCCAATGGGTGGAGTCAATCCAAATGGGTGGAGCCTGTCAAAATGGGTGGAGCCAGTCCTAATTGCTAGAGCCTGTCAAATTGGGTGGAGCCCAGCTTCAAGAAATACTGCCAGATCTCTGCCTACCCACCTTTCCATTCAATTCAATTCAAAGTCAGAGGTTCAGAACAATTTTTAATAATAAAGCAGCATTTCATGGGATTCAATGTATTAACAATAACGCTCACTTTTTAACGCTCACTGATGGTTTTCACCCTCTCACACTTCAGTCTTTGGGAGGGGGGTTATGAGGACTTATGGGGGAAAAATTTGGTGGTTCTACATTGTATTTTTATACTTCAAACCTCGTTAAGCCTTTTGACGTTAACCATATTGATTTATATGGTGCATTATCAGCTGGGTGCGGATTAAATTGCTATTCAGTCCGCATACAGCTACATTCTGGACTCTGAGAGTCGCAGCTTCATAGTATCCCCTGTAAATTGGCAGTCTGTCCCGTACGAAAGTGACTGGGTTTGCGGGATTGCCTTGAATTAGCACATATGCTAAACGTACCTGTCACATGTCACATTACACCCCATGACAGGAAGGGCCTCGCAGTCAAGAGCAGCCAACGCCTCAATAAGCTACTCCACAGATGAGCATCCATGGCAATTTACGCCCAGTAGGCCTGCCTGTTGACACAACTGGGCATATTATCTGAAGGGAATTATGTCTGAGGAAACTTATGTACTTCTTTTAAGGGTAGAGCAATACAGATGCCCACTGGATTTGAACCCGACCCTAGCTATCCCAAGCCCAGCACCCTATCCAGCAATCTGTGCCACCCTGCACCTTATGGGGAAGCACTTTTTCGAGACACAATCCTAAACAATCCTTTTTACAAACTATGTTCCGTGCCTTATAAAAACCTGTAAAAGCTTGTGCCAGCTGAGACAGAGATGTGGGTGTATCCTTCACTGCAAGTCCCAGTGCGGGAGTGCACTATCACTGCAGAGTACATGGCACTGCACGACTGCCAGTGAGCGTTCCCCAGTGATGCGTAGATTACAGATGGATAATTAAAGCCACGTGTCCATACTCTACAGGGTTTCGCCTATGCTCCTTAGTTCAAGCTCCTGCTGAAGACCCCACTGAATCTACTGAGTTGGAGCTGTCAACACGGCCAAGTTGTCTCAGTAACAGCAGCTTCCACATTTCTTCTCCTGCCCCAGAAAAATCTACATAAAAATAAGGACAATAAAATGGCTCCTCCGTCTATCCACCCCCCCCACCCCCCCTTTGTTCCCATGCGGGACACTTGCTGCTCTCCCAAACACACACGCTCACATCACCCTTTAAATGTCACATTCCCAGTAGGTCAGTCTTATTGATTTGTCCAGTTCGACTGGCGCAGTTTCAATGCTCAAGGATTAAAGATGAAAATTCAGCGGAGGATACATTTCTGTAACGTATAAATCAATCGATCGATCAGTCTTTATTTATATAGTACTGTTTTAACCACAGGGTTTACGAAGTGCTTTGCAGACATTCAAAAGAAAGGAATTAAAATAAGCGTAAGAATAAACACAGAGAAAAAATAGCATCAGTGTAAGAAACAAATAATAATGATAAAATGGCACCAAAATGCAGGCCCTTAAACACCCACGATCTCGGCAGGGGACTTTAGACCACCCTCTCTGGTCCTCGTGCAAGGAAACACAAACCCCTGCCACACTGAGACCCCAACCCAGTGTCTTCTGGGGACTCAAGCCCCAGAGTAGTTGGGGGAGCCACTTATGGTTGAATGTAGTCCATTTGTGAACAGACCCCCGGGATATCAGTGACACACTTGCCGCATCGCCATACCACCTCCTCCTGCCACAACACAGATTTCCGGGGCCGATTTCACGTTTATAAATGCCCAGCAGATCAGTCACTTCCTGCTGTCAATGTCCCACTCCAAAGAAGGCATTAACCCCACCCATTCCCACCCCGTAAAAAGAAGTTTTTAAAAATGATCTGCTTGGGCACATCCCTCAGTTCCCTGTTAAAAATCCATTTCTTTATAATTGTTATCTTCTGCCGACTGTGGTTCGTGGTGTGTTGACACTAACTGAAGAAGCACGATTCATTACCACAGTAATATTTATTTTCCCTCTATCCTTTTTTTTGAATAAGGTGAATGTTAATCACGCCCGAGTCAGGATACCCCCATCCCCAGATATCAGTTTGTCCCCACACACAAATGAAATGCCACTTGACAAATTGCCTTAACGCCCCAACCAGCAATAAATATGAATTAATGCAATCTGAGAAAAGGTATAAAATTTTAAATCTTTAACAAATCTGAGCCGGTCAGAAGCACATTAGTATTATGCCCTTACTGTCACACAAGCTCAGAGGACAGCGGCATGGAATAGGTATTAATGAAACCTTAGATATAAAAAATTAAGAGAAAGATAGCTATGTCTCTAACAGGTAGGTAAATTCTACGCCAGCTCAGGCTGTTTTGAGCCTGCCCCTACAGAGCCAAATAGGTATTGCCTCTCTAGATCACTGCTAAAGGTAATGTGGTACGTTCCATATCCATTATAAAACATCATGGAAAGTTGGCCGTGGGTGCTGGTAGTGGGTCCGCTGCTTGGGGTCGGGGTGCTCAATCCCAGTCTGAGATCACTGGGTGAAAAGGTTGCAGGGTTCATGAATAATGGTCTGATTTATATCACCCTGGTGTTATCGATATCTGCCTTGACATACTTCACATTCTCAGCACAGAACTCCCAGCACTCAGGCTCACTTTGGGAGGAACCAGCTGACCTGTGCAAAACAAGTTATTACAAGTCAAGCCTAGTATCCAGTCCAGTTGACTTTACCACAATAATATCTTGACTTGATATGTGCAGGGGAGTCTCACTCATTTGCCAGGGTGGATTGTGGAGGGTGAACCAACCACCCCGCACACAGCTATGTCTTTTACCTTGTGGTAAACTCAAGGGTATCATGGCTTATCGTTATTTTGCCGTAATAGCTATTTTAGTGACAAGAGCTAGCTTAAAAAAAATAATAAAAAATCAACATTCATGCACACAAGGTCATGTCCTACGTCATGGGCATGAGGAGTGAAATGATTCTTTTATCCTGAGAAGAAACGGCAGCACCCCAGAGCTTAAGCCAGTCACCACCCTGAAGGGCCTTGTTAGCACGAGAAAGCAAGCTTGAAGGCCAATTTCTATAAGAGGCCCAAAGTTACGCTAACATCTTAGCGCCAGGATTCGACAGTTATTATTCTTGATATTATCGGTTTATTTTTAACGGCACAGACTCCAAGCGTCAGGGCGCCGCTCGACAAGCACCATGCAGGATCCACAAGCCATGCTTCCGTAAAAAGCACACTTACGTCAAGATCCACAACTTTGCCGTCGGACACGCTGCAGCAGTTTAATCCAATCTGTGGTGCATTAACGGAACCCGTAAACATCAGGTGAGAGAGAGGGAAAGGAACCCTCACCGCCCCCCCCCCCCACGCCCCCAGCCCAGAACACAAGCACTGATTTATTCCTAAGTCAGGGTCTCCCTGTGATGGATAAGTGCTCGCCAACTCCTGTCCTCGATTCACCTCCATTGCCAACGGCTATAAAAATGCACCTGTTCTATTTAAAGAACTATGCATAGAAAAAAAGACTCCATTGCCAGGAGACTAACAGGAGTAAACTTAATTAAACGTTAAGGGGGTTTGGAGTACGCCACCTGTGCCATGTGTACGCACACATGCGTGAGCATCCATATTTATGTTCAGACAATAAAGAACGTCACCATCCTGATAAATTACAGCACTGCGGAGAGAGGTCCAGGAATTCAAATTAAAATACGCCACAGATATCATAATATGTTGGAGCCTCGTATACGGAAAGGCGGGTCCAATCAGCATGAATGTCATAGTGCAGTGATTCACATTTGTTACAGGGTGGTACATAAATGAAGAGTATTGCCCTTGCTGGTCAGATAGGACACCCGTGTGACTGATACAGGGTTATTAGTAGAAAGGTCACGTGTGTGGCTGGTACAGGGATATGAGCAGAGAGGGCGTGTGTGTGGCTGGTACAGGGATATGAGCAGAGAGGGCGTGTGTGTGGCTGGTACAGGGATATGAGCAGAGAGGGCACGTGTGTGGCTGGTACAGGGATATGAGCAGAGAGGGCACG
>JABFEA020000029.1:22603550-22615963 GCA_019775915.2 Cyphomyrus plagiostoma | reverse complement strand
GGCTGGTACAGGGATATGAGCAGAGAGGGCACGTGTGTGGCTGGTACAGGGATATGAGCAGAGAGGGCATGTGTGTGGCTGGTACAAGGATATGAGAGACACATATCTAGTCCAGAAGTGAACACCACAGCCTATCAGAACAGCAGCCTGATTGACTTGATCCTCCCATCCTTGAACCCATAGTTACCCACAGCCTGTGCCTGCAGGGAAAAACAGTGCTAATCCTGCTCTAAGTCAATGCAAAGTTAAGTCATCCATGTTATGCTGTAAATGATCCCCTAGTTCCAGCAGTATTAGACACAGGAACAGCTTCTTTCCTACAGTAGTAGGAGTGTTAAACACTGATAACTTGCACTATAATGCCAAACACTGTCATTTTTGACGAACTACTGCCACTTTAACATGATATTGTATATTATTGTTCAGTATTATATTATTTACTATTTATTGTTCTTTATCGTTGCATGTTGTTTATCTGCAGTGAGGTACTTAAGCAAGTATTTCATTATACTTGTGCAAATGATAATAAATCTTTTAAATCCTGGAATAAAACAACGGATGAGCACATAAGTCTGAATAAGTTGGGGGTGCTTTCATGAGAACATAAGCCCCACCCTCTCTAGAGAATACTAACATCCAAATGTAAATGGGCCGCGATCCTGAAGTGTTTCTCTGGCAGACGCGCGATGGTCACACTTCTGCCCTGTTGGGAACATTGCGAAGCTTCCTCCAGACACACAGCACCACCTCATGGTGGTTTGCTGAATGTCAGGCCAAGGCAGACGGCGCCGTGTCCTGTTTGGGGGGAGGACTCCAGAAATGAACGGCACGGTGAAAGGACACTGTTCACTGCAACTTCAGCTATTGAAAAATGTGCATCTGAAATTACTGTCCATAGATCAAACACGATGCAAAACTGATATAATTCACAATCAGAAGAAAGTAGCCCAATTACTGCAACCATAAATTATTTACAGGAATGCAACCCAATAAAGATGGCATCTCTAATTTAAAAATTTAATTAAAAATTATACAGAATCTGTAGCAGTTGACTGATCGATTTGGCTTGTAATCCTGGCCTGTTCCAACTGACTATGAAATGATTAGTAATTTCTCTTACCAAGATGTTTTTTTTTGAGGGCGGAGGTCAATTAGCCTATAAATCCACATGAAACATGTCTAAGTAAAGTCATTTCCCTTCACACTCATGAAAAAAAAAACAAAAAAACAGAAATAAGCAAACAATCAACCAAGCTGATTGTACTATAACCCAGTTCTCCCTACATTCTGAATTTTATTCTGTCTTGTACCCCAGGCACATGCCAGATAACAAAAGGAACTCCATTATGATTCAGGGGCTTGATGTATTAAAATAGATCTTAAAAGCAAGGAGAGACTATATCCGAAGCGCATTCCATCCCCCCAAATACTGCTGTCACACATGACAATATCTTGTGATGGCGTGGGAACCTATTTACATGTCGTTTCAGTCCCCTGGGTGCTATGCACATATAGATATTTCACAGGCGTAGAGATTCCAGCACACACAAATGGAATCATTGACTTAAATCATGAAAGAGATTGCAGAAAAGATGGATGGTTTAAACAGACTTGCAAATTAAAATGCGTAGTTTGGCTATAATTATGTGAGAATTACAATGGCATAATATTGTCGACCATAGAGCAGAAAACGGGAAGCCAGTGTCAACATAGATGGCCCCAGGTCATAAGACAGCGAACAGGACAGCGCCTTAAAAACCGGCCTTTAGGCAAAGGCTGAAATTCGAAGAGGGAAAATTCTGTTGTACCCATGAGTAGTGGTGTGTAATTCAGAATAATCAGCTCCATTAAACCACTGGTGTCCACAAAATGTCCCACCATTTTGTACTGTGGTGTTAATTGCACAGGTTACTAATAGCGATGTCCTCCCGTTACGCATAATGCAGTGCTGCCTTGGTAATGGATACTTTAGTCGATGGGACATTATGCTTCTGTTGGCCGTCTAGGCCATAACAAACTCTGGCGATGTCAGCCATCTTAGCTGGATGGCTGGATATCACAGAATGTGAGAACACTACGTGTGTGGACTGCAGTTACGAACAGTCTTCTTTACTGTTTGGAATTCAAAGTTTGTTGTAATAATGCGTTTCCCAGTTTGAGTCTCGTAAGAGGAAAAAAATGTAATCTTCCCGAAACCTTTGAGTAAAAGCCAGGAAAAATATGGCTCAGAGTTTAATCATTCCTTTTAACTTAGTAAACATGAAATAGTATTAGTAAACGTGTAAATAGTACCCCCAGCTTAGGAAACCAGTCTCCAGCGAATTCACCATCTTGGCCTTAGATGTAGAATTAGAATCAACATGTACCAGTTGTATAGTTACTCCTTATACACCCATTACTCCATAGCCACCCAAAGGACATGCTTACATGATAACTATGGCCAGGAAGGGCCTGAGACACACCTAGGTCTCTCTGTATTGCTCAGTGTTTGGGCTTCATCTGAATACAGTAATATCACAAATATTAAAACTACTGACAAACGGTTACAGGAATGCAAAGAGCAACAACAATGACTGAATCTCCCTAAGGACTCAGGCCGACATCGCAAGTGAACAGATGTCCTCCAAAGGGTGATCGTGTGTGTGTGTGTGTGTGTGTGTGTGGGTCCCAGGGAGCACATGGACGGAGATGCAGGATCGTCGCCACTGCATTTTGTACAAGCCAAGGAAAGATGCTGACGTTGGCTCGCCCCACCTCAAAGGAGCCCCCATCCTACCCTTTGAGGAGTCAATGGCTGCCAGCTCTGTCAACTTGCCTGACAAGCTTAGGGCAACTTACAGGTCAAGTGGGTCGACTTTAAAGGGATGCAGGACATGGCAAGTTCCTTCTGCAAATCTATTATCTGCACTTTTCTTCTCTGACGTTCAAGGCAGAGGAAGGTGGTTTTCTTGCGTCAATCAGGTCACACCATGATAATTTCTAATCTACAACATAGAGGAAGAACACAGTAACATGAGCAGAGCATTAGTCACTGTGAACAGACAACCCAGTGACAGAAGATCGATGGGTCCACTGGGCTGGTTCCCACTCCATGATATGATGCATGCTGCAGATCTGCTCAGAAGCAAATCAGTCAAACCTCTTTTCAAACTTGGTCAGGCGGCATTTTCTGCTTACTCATCCGCATCTGTGGCTCCTCTGAGCGTGTGACCCATTGCTCTCTGTCTCCAGTACACCGGATAGCAGTTACCCAGGAGAGGCTCCGAAGTGTCGCCTCACAAAGGCGCTTCCATGACATCCTAGTCATACAAGTAACGCGGGATCAGGAGGCAAGGCTGAAACTTGACAGCATGTCAACAGCTTGTCAACAGCATGTGAATGCGCCGTGTACCACAAACAGGCTACAGACATGCTGCCCAGGCTGCTTCTGTCGGCTGCCATGCGACTGGCGATACTGACAAGGCGTGGGAGCAGTGAACTCATCCAAGTCAACCGATGCAGAACGGTTCACGTGTACAAGAAGTGGGCGCCACATGACAGAACATTCCAGAGTCTGGAATTATTTCTGCAGTTGCCCCTTAGGCTCACCCTAAATCATTCCTCTAATACCTGGAGCACATGCAGATAGGTGTGGCTTCTCAGGGTTTATCCTGTCGCCGCCGGTGAAGCTTTAATTAGCCTTCAGAAATCTTCCAGTGACCCATGTGCAGTGCGGCAAATTACTTTGAGCAAGGATGTAATCTGTGGTTGGGGTGGATTCAGGATTCGAAAGGACTTCCCTTTGAAGGCTTGCTTGACAACAGTTGGTGAATAAATAATGAGGGTATGCCCCTTTCGTTCACACTGTCCATAGCGATGAGTAGTACCTACGATTACTATTCAAGGAATGTTACTAATACCAATTAGCATATTATCACACTTTGAGGAAGACTATACAGTAACCATCTTATCTTACCCTCGGTGTCAAGAGCACTGATTCATCACCTGTGGACCCTTGGGCAACAAACAGCTTTTGACATGAAGAACGGAAAGTTATGCTGATGTATGCCAGTAACTCAGAATCGCCAACCTCGAATCACCATGCTTGGCTTTATGCTGTATTAGTAGAGCAGTGCTGTCCAGCTTTAAGGATATACTCCTCTTGGGGGTCCGTGCTGAATGCAAGGCTGTTAGTCTATCACACACATGCTACTTCACTGAAAAATGACTATTAAATCTGACAAGAAAAACAACACAGAAGAACAAACATCTGTGCTCCATCCGGACGCGACAGACTTCTTCTCCGCGAGACTCCAATTGCCCGATTGCCTTGGGCCACATCCCAGAGTTTGGGCTGGTTGGACCATGAGAAAGTCCATTGCATCCCACTGCAGATTCTCTAATGAGACACTCCCTGCTAAGCTCCTTGGTCACTGGCGTGACAGGGCAGTGCATCAGACCTCGGCAGGAGATGGACCTCATTCATCTCCATGACTGTCTGCTCCGTCGCTTCGGAGGAGGACCAGCCACCCTGAAGCAGAATATGATAACATCACCTTTCCTCTCAAAGGCCAATCATATCCGCAAAGGGCCGGTGTGTGTGCAGGTTTTTGATCATAAGCTGTTCAAACCCAGGTGTGAGGACTCTTCAACCAATCAGTCCTGTAATTAGTAATTTAATTAGGGAATTGCTGTGAAAACCCGCACACACAGCGGCCCGTTCTAGATAACATTGGCCACCCTTGCGGTAAACAAACCGTGCCAGGAAGTTTAAAGTGAAACAGACATCCATAACTGTTATATGCCCAACTGCTACAAAAACGCATCGCGTCTGTTTGGGGAAGCTTATGTTCATTAATTTGGTCGCATAAACCTCAATGCTCTTTGTGAACAGGTGTTGTTTGGTATAAATAAGTGATTACATTATCGCAGCATGGTCCCCAGGAGGCAAAGGGAACCCTTGAAATGCGATCGCATGTCCAGCCGGCCTGTCATCCGTGCCAGGCTCACGCCTGGTCGTTCAATCCTTCGAGTCAGATTCAGCCCCACCATGCCAGGGTGAAGAACGCTGGCATGGGATGGAAGGCTTTGGCCCGGAGACGTCCCCTCTGCCAGGTGCGATGCAGGAGGAAGCGGCTGCCACATGGACAAAGGGGCTGTGACAGACAGGTAGAAGACGTAGGAGACATTGTGGAAAATATGATAACTGCAGGGTGCGGACGCATGGCTGCGTCAGAAGATCTCTGAGTTCCATTATGTCTTTATTTGAACTGCATGAACCACTCACACATGGGGGGAAATTTTCACCAAAGGCCACACAAAGTTATTGCTTAGCACAATTCTGCAAAAATGCATGTTTTTAAGAAAAGTGCAAGCGTGAAATAAGTTTCTTGTATCCAAATGCATTAATGGCCCCAAATTATACAGCCATTACACACACATTGTCATACACAAACACAAACACATTCACACTTCTCTGCATTTTCACATCGGATTTGCACATTAGACATGGATAATTCGGAGACAGCCTCGATCAATATGGAGACAGCCTTGATTCATCAATTTTAGAATAACTAATCAGACAGCAAATGCTCTTGCAGTCCCGTCAAGGCACACTGACAGTGCCCGCCCCGCTGATGGGTTGTGCATTCCTAAAATCACCCCCAAAAAATAAATTCATTAAAAATGCAAATAAAGTCACACAGTAATTAAAACACAACCTTTGCATTAACCTTCATAGATTCCTTCCAGGCTTCAATGGCAGATATCTGAATAAACGAGAAAATACGTCTGTGCACTGCGACAACTTGCAGCAGGTGGGTCGGTAGGGCCATCATTAAGGACAGGGACGTGCAGCCTGAATGTTATCAGTTCAAGTCTCCAGAGAGGTCTGCTGCAGTATCCTACATCAAAATACATTCACCTGTAAAAAGGGAGTATAAAGGCTGGGTTGGTTTTATGACAGAAATCTGCTTTATTTATTTATATATACCAAAGTTGGCTGCGTGCTAGAAGTCATTTAAGTCTTGGAAGGTGAGGTCCATATGACCTTGTGTAGTACTCAAGTGATCCTGCAGGGGGCGAACAGGAGGACATATGAAATCGGGGCTGAGGGAAGCTTTGATGAGTCTTATACTGTCTGGAAACTTGTCCCCTCCGTCCCACAGAACAGCCGAGCGAAACGTGTCGCGTCATCCTGCAAAATAAACATTCGGCGGCGGCACGTTTGCATCCTGGGGATCAGAACACGGATTCTGAAGAGCTTGAGATCCGTGTGGCCGCGGGGCAGGTGCCCACGCTACCCAGGGGGGGGCGAATGCACATGAGGCAGATGATACGTGTGTGATGAAGAGAGAGTGCCTGCAGGCAAACAGCGTACGCATATTTACAAACTTGCGGAAGCTGCATCCTGGCTTCTTACATTTGGGCTGACCTTCCCTAACTTAAACCAACCAAGAAACCGGCCATTGGTCTACAGACACCAGGCAAGCAGCTTTTACTTACCTCTGTGATGGCAACCCACATGTGACCAAGAGCTGAGAATCATGGGAGCTACTGGAGAAGCTGGGCAATTTCACTGGTTACTATACATAACTCAAGGCAAAGACAGTGGCTGCCCTGGTTAAAATGATGCAGAAGATACAATATAGTACAGAACCAGTAAACAAAGCAGGATCATCCGCAAACGGCATCATCAAAACCAGCAAAACAGAAAGAGAAAGAGAGCCCAGATAATCCAGTAGCACCAACAGCAGTAACTCCAGTGCCCCAGCTGGCATCTTCTCCCCAGAGGCCTCCATGCTGAAGCTCAGTTTGAGCCCAGCATGTCAGACGTTGCCTCATTGTATTTCAAGCCATATTTGTCAAAGTCCAAAAAGGAGGGGGTGATGCTTCTTTGCTGCTGCACTTCTGGGATTCCCATCTGATCACGTGACCAGGCATTCGGCACCACCCCCCGAGCGCCACGAGATGTGGGTACGCTTCTGGACGGCGGCCGGGATGAGAAGCAAGGGCAGCGGTGACCTCGGTGATCAAAAATATAAGAGCCCGGCCCTGTGCTTGGACTGCAGGCTTCCCTTTCACCTCTAAATAAGTCTTAACAAGAAAAGCGAGACGAGAAATGTAAAAAAAAAAAAAAAAAACACATTCCAACGCACTTTGTACAAACAGTCAGTAAAGCTTTGTTTCATTTCACAGCAGAGATGGCTCTTATTTTACATCTATCTATCATGTCTTATTTGCCAAATCGCAGGACATTTTATTCCTCTGAAACAGCTGAAGGCGACTCGCTAGCCTGAGCGGCTTGCTGGTTGCGCGTGTTCTGGAAGTGCCAACAGGACGTGTCACCGCTCCCTAAGGACACCGAGCCTCAGCCAATCACCCGAACAGCAGCATGCAGAGGAAAACTGTCAGAAAAACGGATTTTTTTTTTTCCCTGTAGATGTAAATCTGTGAGCTGTGATTGGCCGCCTTCCTGGATGACACGTACAGAACCTCGTCTTATCGCGGCACCTGGCTCCGGTCCCTGAATCTTCTTTTGTTCTTTAAATTAATTCATTAACACCGGTGAGGCGAGGTCATTTGAGTCGAACCATCATCAGTCCAACTGGACTAAATGCATGAAAAATTATGTGGGGGAAAGAAAAACACAAAGAATACTGTCTATATGTACAATCAATCCATTTAATAAGCCATTTGTACGGCCAGTCCATTAGTCAGTCACTCACTGAGAGCCAGAGACAGACAGAGAGAGTGTGTGTGTCTGTGTGTGCATGTGGAATAGGTTTATATTACATTGTGGGGGACCTAAGGTTCAAATCCCAAGGTCAGGCAGAGTGAGAGTGGGACCTATCACCCCAAATGCTCCAGGAACTGTTGTTTCACCCTGTTTACTAAAAATAAGTAAATAAGTATCTCTCCTTGGATGTGTCTGCTAAATATAGAAAAAAATACTCTTCGAACAGGGTTCTTACCAGCAGTCCACCTCCATCACGATGCCCCAAGCCTACAGCAGTTCACGGACCGATGACGCAGTTTAATAAGGGGATAACTGCCAGAACAACAGATTCTCTCACTATCGGCCGATCACATGGCTCACATTTACCTGCGTACCGTAGATCTTCGCACAACGGGATGGTGTAACCTGAGTCAAACGTTACACAGGTAATCACACCCAGCTGTGCCACATCAGTTTAAATACGTCGTCACCCGCTACCGAAGTGGGTGGGAGAGCTGAAGGAAGTTTTACTTCCAGTTACTCCTTTGCACTTCTTCAGGTGGCTGTCTAGGGGCCTCGTCCCACGGTGCAAAGTTCTAAGAAATCGACTGTGGTGCAAGTCTATTCCTACCCAGAGGAAAACAGCCAAAAACCTGGCACCATCACACTGCACGTCGTCTCATGGGGACCGCGACTTGGCCTCAGGTTAGGGCGCCGCCCCTTTCCGAAACAACATATCCAAAAAAAAACGAGGAATGAAATTCACAACAGACACGCCGACAGAAACGGCACACGGCACACGGCACTCCAGTCGAGCGGCGGCATGCGGGGTGCCAAGGCGGGGGGCCCGCAGATGAGAGCGATGGGGAGAGAGAGATGGTGGGTGGAGGGCGAGAGTGGGGGGGGGAAGCAGATCACTCATCTCCGCGTGCTTCAGATAATATTCCATGTCTAGCTGGAGACACGCGAGAGTCAAACGGAAGCAGCGCATCCTTTAGTTTATCGTAACAAAGACGTCATGTAGGGGTCCACAACTGCGGGGGGGGGGCAACATTGATAACAACCAGCCCCCCCCTCCCCCAACCCGAAGCAGGCACAGTAACAGAAGAGAGGAAATGATGGAGGAAGAAAAGTTATAGCGGACCACCTGGCATGAGACGCGGTGGAACGCAGAGGTACGATTCCCCCTGCTGGCACGATTGCAGATTGTCACTGTCCACGGGCAAGGGGCCGGGTGTTTCGCTGGATGGCGTCTCCTTGGCAACATCATTAGCCGGGCTACTTGGTTCCAGAGGGGGCAGAAGTTACGCTTTCTCTGCAGCGGCGCTCACATGGAAAGGGGATGAAACGGCGTCATACCAATACTGTGCCAAATACCGACCTCTGACAGCCTGCCTGTGACATGAGCACGTAATCCGCAAAACTAATTACACACACAAGGCGGCATGTCGGTGACGGCCCTTTTTGGAAGCAGAGGATTGTTACTAGGAAGAGACTCTCATAAAAAAATTAAATGAAGGTTTATATGCCATTTGTATAAGTATATTGGAATGTGCTTCATCATGTTCTCCTTTGAGACTTACACACACATACTGAGGTGGGATCGAGGTCTGGGGTCTGGGGACAGGGTCAGCTGTCCATCCAGGACCTCTGGAGCAGTGGAGATGCGAATAATCTACCAAGCACGGGATTTGAACCTGCAACCTTCCGATCACCCCCCTGTAAAGTGGAAGAGGGTTAGGATTGGGTATGGCGATGAAGTGGAGGGGCGAGGTGTATTTGGGGTGGGTACTCCTTCAGTCTTCTTAATTTTCAACTGTCCATCCATTTTCCTTACCTGTTTGTTCTATGCAGGGTTGTGGGGGTCCAGAGCCTATCCAGGAACCAATGGATGCAAGGCAGGGAAAGATCCAGAACATCACAGAGTCTTCATTAATCTTCATTTATATGATGAAATATTGGTTTGACTAACTGAGGATGAACTGATGCCCCCACAGAGAAGATCTTAAGAAAATGGAGATCTGAAGAGTTTCAGGCATCTGGACCGTGGCCCCGCAGAAGATAACCCTCCCCTCGGACACACCGGCACATTCCGAAATCAGCACGTTGTGGACTGACGGCGCTGGGAGCTCGGGTCGGTCGTGGAGGCCCCTCCGGCGGACGTGGGAATGAGCGGCGAGAGCAGAGAGATAACGGCCCTGAAGGGCAGCCCAGGGAGCTCCACACACTGTGAGGAATCGCTGGCCGGCTCGCTCTCTGCCTCGCTCTCTGCCTCGCTCTCTGCTTCTCCGGGAGTCTGACCCCATTTTTCCGAAACATCAGAAATATTTGTCACTCCGGGACATTTCCTCACCTTTCTCGCGCCTACCCATCTCAGTTTCATTGGGAAGTACCTTCAGTCGGCTGGTGTTAATGAAGGATCGTTTGTGCAGTCTCCTCCTTCTCCTCCTTCTCCTCCTCCTCTCCGTGGTTCGTTCCCATCCTCGTCAGCCATCCGTTGATAAAACGGTTCCCTGGGCTTCAGGGCCGAGCCCCGAATTCAATCCCTCACCGTGCTGCTAGTATGGAATAATGATGGATTGTTGATGTTCCCCATCAAAGTCGACGATATAGAGTATATAACTTCTTAGTCACAAAATATAATTCATATAAAACCTGAGACTGACTATCGGTAATGTTACGGCTCCTATTAACAGCCTTGATTTGTTTCAACTGGGTCTTGGATCTTTACACCGTTCCCAGTTTTGGCCTGAAGCTTGAGCACTGGGTGAGTGTGGGCCCAGTGGGTATGGATGCCTCTAATTAGACAGCTGCTGGTTCAGATCCCAAGGTCAGCAGACCAATTTTACCATGAGGCTTCTTGAACAAGGCACCTAACCACTCCAGTGTTCCGGGGGCTGTCTGACGCCACCTTGTCACTTGGTGCCTTTCTGTGACAGAGACTCTGCCTAACCTGGTGACCTTCTCACACATGGGCACCAGCAGGAAACCGAACGCGGCAGAGGAGAGCACCACGCCTGCCCTGGTAACATCATAAACAGACAGCTTGGTCGCCCGTTTGTCTTCACCGCAAAAACGCAGCGTTTTAAATACTGAGAAGCAGGTCAGCCGGCTTCTGGTGAAGCAGTGGAACAGATGTCCTGTAGATCCTGAATAGATCACCAGGAGGGGGGCATAGTCAAGGTCACGAGCTCGAGAACCATCCATGGAACTTGACAGTCATGGCCATCCAGCCATCCACCCCTTCCATTCATCCGTCCATCCATCCCTCCCTCCCATTTGTCCATCCGTCCAACCATCCATCCAGTACAGGCTCGTGAATCCACGGACCTACTCTGATCGCAAAAGCTCATATCACCCAAAAGAACTCCACTGAAACACGCAGGTAAATGTACTGTACCGCTGCACTTTCAAAGAAGCACTGCGTGAAACGCCGAGAACAAACTCTCTTTGGAAGCTTTTCAGGCTTAAGAGACACATTCAGATCATTGCGTGGGAGCAAGTGTCTACAAGGACACACACACACACACACACACACACACACACGCGCGCTGGGCTAATTAGCACCTCTAATCAGCGGCAGCAGCATGTGCTTCCGCCGTGAGAGTGGCGGACACGGCATCTCCGAGGTGGGAAGGCGGATGGGCCAAGCAGGCTGATGCAGAGGAAGGTGAGAGCAGAGATCCAGCGTGGAGGGGTGAGGGAAGGCCCCCCCAGCGCCTTTCCAGCGTGCGGCAAGAATCACACACAGCTGCCTTCCAGGGATACATCTTCCCGCAGATACCACTTTACTCTGGCTTTACACTCCCGGGGAACTGGAACCGCCTGCAGAGAATGGGAGAGGAACGTATAGCTGGCGCAGACCGACGCGCATGGGAAACATGCCAGGCGTTACGAGCACCGGGAAGGCGGCCAACGGCCCTGCCCGCAGCTGTGGCCTGTGCAGTGAGACCATGGCGTAGGCTGGCGCGAGTGCCAGCCTGCCACAGAGATGCACACAGAGTGACGACGAAATGTCCGGTTATTAGGATGGGCTAAAGTGGAAGTGAAACTAAAATATGAGAGACATCTCCCCTGACATCAACGCCCAGCCAAGCATCTCAGGCAACCCTAATGGGAGAAAAATCGATGCTTTGTTTGCCATTTGTTCAAGTATGAGCACGGGTACGTTGGAATGCTTCTCTTTGTGTATCCCATCATGCTTTGCTTTGAGACACACAGATATATAGAGGTAAGAAGTTGGGGTCCAGTCGTAGGGTCAAGCCATTTATGTAGAGCCCATGGAGCATTTCTGCAGTGAAAGTTATTTTTTATTTTTGTGTAATTAGTTATACATACCCATGTCAAACTAGCCACACAAACTGGCCTCAGGTCAGTGAGACCCCAGGCCAGTGAGGTATAAACTCAGTGGTCAGCCTATCCTTCCGGTCCAGGGCGAATATTCCTGGGCTCAGGCTGAGGGGCTCACTCTTCCCCCTCTGTAGTGGAGGCCAGCAGGCATGATGGGGAACCTGACAGGAAACACAACGGAATTCCTAGCGAGGCTCGGGGAGGGAAACGGGACTGGGAATACAATCAAAAGGGGGCCAGGGGGACGACTGCTCATAATCAGACGTGGCTTCCGCACTTAGTGGGGGGGGGGGGGGGGGGGGTCTTTGGGCGCCCCCCCCGTGCCAACCAATTAAATAACCCCCCAAAAAAAACAACCCCAAATTTT
>JABFEA020000029.1:22592036-22603540 GCA_019775915.2 Cyphomyrus plagiostoma | reverse complement strand
CCCCCCCCCCCCCCCCCCCCCCCCCCCCCCCCGCTTGGCGAGCGCCAGCCGTGCGAAGCAATTAATTACCACCGCTAATATAGCATCCGCTAATTATGCCGCGTCAATCCAATTTGCTCTGTGGAGAGGGCTACATCAGATGGGATTGACGCAACAGCGACACGTGGGGGGGAGATGGATCTTTTTTTCAGGACAGACAGGGGTTCTGACGGAGTTTATACTACTGACGTACAGAATGACAATGGGCAGGACGACCGTGAAGAGTCAGCAGGGATTGGCCATGATTCTAACCGATAAAGAACCATTATTGTTCGGGAGCATTTCATATAGCAGGGCTCTCCGGTAAGTCTCATTCACTCATGATAATCCGGTCACCCCCCCCCACCGCAGTCCTCTAAAAGTGTGCCGAACTCCACCAAGGCACGCGGGCCATCTCACATCGTCGATTCCACATGGTGCAAGAAACCTCTTTCAATTAAACACATCTCACACAAAATGCACTTTGAGACAAAGCGTGTGAGTTTCCACTCATGATGTCCAGTTAAGATCTGCCCGGCGGCCTTCCATCTGGCTCCATACTCTTCAATTAGAGAAGCGAAAAATATACAGTGGGGTTACACTCTGACAATCGCAAGACGAAAATGCTTTTTAATGCAGCACGACCAACTGGGTAAACTGCTCATGTATGGAACAGCAACTGAAGCCTGCCCTCTGATATACCGTTTCGGTTCGGGGGGGCAGGGGGGAATTGCTTGAAGACACAGACACCCCCAGATGGGCACACAGCTGTCTTTACGCACCGCCACCCTCGCCCCCGCGTGAAGGTTAAACCAATGGGCCATGGCTAAACTCTAACTGAAAGGCAACATGCTAATATGTTTACTCTCGCGTTCTGGTTGTGGATCCATCGTTACGTAACGGGCTTCCTGTACTAATCAGATATCGCATAAATAAATAAAGCAGAGTGCAGCTGGTGCCAGTGTGGGCCAGGGAGACTGAGAGCACCCCCTCACCAAAAACAAACACCTCCCTGCCTGTTGGATTCAGTTGGCCAGTGCCTCTTTGTCCAATTTGGCGGCACAGATGCGGAGGATCGGAAGGCTGGGCAGGACAGCGGCAGAAGGCCCCCCCCCCAGTCGGAAAAACAGCCACCATGTTAGACTGTCACCTGATGCACACCCCGACTGCAAAAGTCCTGCACATTCGGGCACATCTCTGTAACAGCCCAAGCGCAAACGCGGCTGTTCTCGCGGCGCAGACCAGACACCGCAGAAATGAAAAAAAAAAAAGTTAATCAAACGGTTTGCGGATGGAGCCGGTTCACTGCAGACGGCAGAGGTGGCGAGGCAGGACTCTCAAGGCAGTGAATACACACAGCAGGCCCCAGTGCAGGTCTGTACGCGTGAGGCGGAAAAAGCAAGAGCAATTCTAGGCATCAAATTAATAACCTGCAGGTCTTGTCTGGATTCAGTGTTATTCCTGCACGCCGCGCCACTTTCACCGGAGCCGACAACTAATTAGGCAAGGAACAGAACAGGTGCGATGCATTTTTTATATATTGTTATTCTCCGGCCGTCTGGCTGACATTTTCATGCACGGCGGCGTATGACGGTACCCGTTCGTGCAGCCAGACTGCATCGGAGCAGCTCAGGATAAGTACAGTCTAAAGGCCTCCTCAACACACACAGGCAGTTGGGAGGGCAGCCTGAAGTCTGGGTCCTTGATTACCACCCTTCCTGAGGCCTCAGGAGAAGCTCAGGCGCAGCCAGTATAAAAAGGTACAAAAACGCTGCCTTTCTGTATGCACCGAAGAGCACAGAACTTGACTACATACCAATTACAGTAATGGACTTGGAACCAGTAGCTTAGAGGTTCAAATCCCATGGGGGCATTACAGTGCCTCGAACAAGGCACTTAACTTAAATTGCTTCACTAATTATTATTCACTATATAATATTGTAACAGCGTTGAGAGGCAGGCGAAGCAGTCCCTCAGCACTGGACAGTCCCATCAAGCTTTGTGGTTAGGTTTTTTTGAATGTTTTGCTGTTTAATGCTTGCTGTGTTATTCAGGGACGTCGTGGCTTCAGCTAAGCAGTGCGTTTTATACCTTTTCATCGCCTAACAGTCATGTAGGAAGTTGTAGCACTGATAGCAGAGTGAGCATCGAGCTGCGAGTGTGAAACGACAGTGACAAGGTACTGAAAAGTCATGGGTAGAAGGTGGCAGCCAAAGGGTGCTTGAGTCAGCCACAGTAAAGAGCAGAATACCCAGCTGCCCCTGCTCCCGTACCCACCCAGCTGGAGAATCCCCAGCACCAACGGGGGAGCTAAAAGAGAGGTACGGAGAGCCTGATGGGAGCAAGGTGCGGGGAATCGGAATCAATAATGGCATAACACTTCAAATTTTAAGCAGCCTGGGCATCCAAAGCCACTGTCCAAAACGGCAACAGGCGAAGCCCCCCTTTAAGAGCCACTGCCGCCCACGTTTGCATAATGAGCCTCCCATAGTTTAATAGCTCGGCTGGAGCCAGGATGACCCCCTGCAACTGGCTTGGGTTTGAGGGTCATGGCGGCCAATCACGAAGGCAACTGACGCGGAACTAGCGAGCGAAACCAGGCGCGGGGGGAAAACCTCCATGGCAAGACGAACGAGGGCATTCGGAGGGCATGAATCAAGCATAAAAGCGGTGAAAATGGAGATGCGATGCTGAAATATTAACGTGCTAATTAATGGCTAAAATTATGGCACGGATTTGAGCACACGCATCATCTACGGCAGCCTTTCAGGAACAAAAAGAACTGTAACTGCAGAATGAGCAGCATCATGAAACCCGGCTCCCGTGAGAAATAGTGTGTCGGACCAAATAACAGACTGCGGACCGAGGAGAAACCTCAGGATGGTGCAGACAGGAGAGACCAAATGGACCAAATGCTCCCACAATGTGATAAAAACCTGTTATTTTGACAAAAGTGATCCCCACAAGGGGAAACTCAAATTTTATAAAATTATGTGACTGCAATCAAAAAACTAAAAATGCCAAAACGCTTGTATTTTGTTTGGCTGCTCGTGTTTAAGGTTAGGGCTGGGTGGGGGCTAAGGGTGTCTGGGTTTGGATCAGGGTTTGGATCAGGGTTGGGCTCAGGGTTGGGCTCAGGGTTTGGACTCCCCAGCACCAGGGTTTTGATTCGCTGTTCAGCTCGGTTGACCCTCAACCTGCAGTTTCGGTTCAAAGTCAGCATGTCAGCTCCAGTCGAACGAGCCCCATGTGTGTTTCTCTTCCACAGGCCGGCGATGGGCGGCCCCAACACTCACCACGATGGTGTCCTTTGTAGATGAACCCCAGCAGGAAAAGCAGAAAGCTCCAGCAAAATGGCAAGTGCCTCATTCTTGACGACTCATTAACTCCTAACGGCATAAAACAAATAAGGGCACACGCCAGCATTTTAATTGCTGTGTAAATATGAAATATGTCCCCCCCCCCACCGCCTAAAAAAAGTTTAATTGGCCTTAACAATGCGTTTTATCCATTTTTTCCCACCTCACAAGATAATGTATCATTTCGATTTGCAACGTGATGGAACTGATGACTCCCACATGTATAACCTGAGGGAATGAGGGCACGATAAGACACGGGATGTTCGGGGGGGGGGATAGGTCCACAGCAGGGACCCCAAAGAGAAACAGACGAGAGTGTGAGACTCCCCCACTAAAAATGCATCATCACATGAAAAAACTAACAATAGAGAAGGTGATAATATTTCTGCCCCCCCACCACCCTTAGTATTTATCAGTGTTGCATGACTGGGGAAGAGGTCGCCAGAATTAACTTTAATTTAATTTTATTTTAAACAATGTCTGTACAATTAAGAAAGCAGGGTCAGACAGTTCATAGAGCATTTAAGGGCTTTGCTCAGGGGCCCAAAGATGACATCACTCTGCCAAGCCTGCGACTTCAACTGGCAACCTTCTGATCACAGGCACGGCGTTGTAACCCACTGAGCCACCCCCGTTTACAAAATGGAATCCACTACACCTGCACCACAGCCCACTGGGTGGGGGTTGTGGTTCCCAGATTGAATACCCCAGGTCTACAGCACACCAATCCTCATTACGATGAGCAGGGCAGGTACCCAATCACCAGGTGCCATTTGGCGAAGAGCGGAAGGGGTCAGGGGGGCGGTTGGGAGGGGCCACTGCATGACCTTGCCCGGCAGCCCTATTCAGAAGCTCTTTTGAGCGATGCTCAATTAGTTCTGCCACATCGTTATTGTGCAACTAACGAGCAGTTACCTTATCGGAGCCTCCCGTCCGCTGCGCGGGGCTCGGAGATAATTACTTCATTTGGGCGGCCATTTGCACCGCGATGGCCGCCGTCCTGACGCATCCCATTGGCACAGTCTTATGGCTGCTTTTCATCCTCCCCCATTCCCTGCTAATGCTTCATTCGGACGCCGTGGTAACCCTTCGTCTCATCACATCCAAACGATTAAATGATCAGACTTCAGAAAGAGAGGAATTAACTGACAAAATCCACAATATCGCTCTGACCCCGGACTGCCATCAGCGATCGTCTCCATAGAAACCAGATGCGGGAAGCGGCCCCCATCGTCACCAAATGGCAGCATGTTGGGGGGACTGGTGTCGGCTCAAAAATGATTAGATTTAGTCTGCTACTTTACAGTATGCCTTGTTCAAGGTAAGCAGACAGGAAAGGTCAGTCAAAGATACTTCCTCTGAAGGAAAATGACAGATAATTACACGATCTCCATTACCGGCTCACCCAGAAACATGGGCTTTTTTTGTGTGGCACTTTAATGCTTTTTTTTCCTTTCAATGCAAACATTCCACCTTGCAGATGCCTGCAAGTTTTGGGTCTGCTGGCAGCGAGCCAGCGGATCAGCGCCCCCCATCGCGGCGTGACCACGGCGAAACGCAGCTCGTGATAAACGGCGCGCGGACAGACCAGGCCGAGGCCTCCCAAGATACCAGCGTATCTGTATCGGATCGCAGGTCAAGCAGAATCCCTGGGGAAGGTCATTCTCCATGGCGGTGTTTTTACTTTGTGCCTTAGACCCCCCCTTAAACTGACTTCCTCAGCATCCCTGCATCCATACCCATCACCTGGGGGGGGGGGGGGGAGGTTGTTACAGGGGTCCAAATTCAATCCAGGGAATAACCCAGTTCAGGCCCCCAACCCATCACAGATTTCCCCACTTTGACAAAAAAAAGACAACTCGTTTCCTCTCCAGCACATAATGCGATACATTTTTGAGTGGGACATGAACAAAAGGTAACTTTTTAGCTTAATTAGTATCAGAAAAAGCATTTTTGTATAGTTTTATGGGTGCAAACCAGATTATATAATTAGCCGAATAAATCTTTGCAAAATGCTATCAACCGCTTCCAGAACAGCTATTAATCCATTCATTGTTTTGCGAGTTTGGACTAGCAGTTACAAATAATTAATGATTGCAGATGTGTGCCATCAATTACAGGTTAAATACAAGAGTAAGTTTATAGAGAGACAGGAAATTTGTCCGAGATGAGAAATGCTGAACTTTGAAGCTACATGCTGCCGGGAGCCTCAAAGCGGGAGTGGGACTGGTTGAGGGATCCGGCGAGATCCGGAGGGAGAAGGAATCTGCTGGACCCTTCAGAGAACTTATTATACGGATAAAAATCTACATTTAGCTGCTGATTCAGGTGTAAATCATTTTCTGACAGAATAATCTGCAGGCAGTGATGCCACGGCTAAGGGACCCTTCAGTCCAAAACCTCTTGAGAGGAGAAAAAAAATAAACCAGGACTTTGAGAAACTCTATTCTGTTTTATTTTGTGATACACTTCAAAGTTTCTTTTTTTCCTCTTTCTTTTTTATTTTTTTACGCCAGAGCTGATTGTACACTAGGAGGCAGCCGGAAGGTTTCATTCCCTAACAGAAGACCTTGGGGGATGAGAACGGCGTCTCATCAAACCCATCTTGGAACAACAATGCCATCCTTATTGATTGCCTTGCCAAAGTCATGGATACAAGCGATCTAATAAAACTGTGGTTACTGAAGGCAGTGCCCAAGAAATTGTGGGGGGGTGGGGGAGGGGTGTAGCCTCTTAATCAAGCTGCCTGGACTGATGACTGGAGGAGCTGCTCCCTCTTACACACAGACTGGGGCGGCTTAGACCACCTCAGGCGGGGGGGGAACAGATGTACAATAAAAGTCAAATAAATGACGGGAAGAGGGATTACTTTAGTGATGGAGAAGCCTGGTCCACAGCAGCAGCGTTTATCATTTACAGCCTTGTGTCCCGACGCCAAGCTGAGCGTGTGCTACACCAACAAAGCTGTGTGTTTGTCCTACCAGTGTATCCGCCCAAGGGCTCCCCCCCCAGGAAGACCTCATTACTCAGGACTGAAACGTAACGAGGATGGGGCCTTTAAAGGAAATCATTTGGAAAACACTGGGAAAAACTTAAATCCCCAAAGTTCAAAGCAACACCACTAACAAACACAGTCCATCGCTGGAGCAGCCTACCTGCGTCCCTACAAACGATCCTTCCCAACCACCCAGCTGACCCTAAATTAAAGACAAAAACCCAAAGAAAGCTATTAATCAAAGGAAAGGCTGCATGATGTCATGTATGGGTCACCTTTGGGAACGAGGAAAGCGACCAACTGCCATATAAATACCAAAAATCACCCACACGACTCCCAGCTCATAAAAGTAAACAACTTCCCTTTAAATCAAAAGGAAGAGCCAAACTATTCTCTAGATCCTAATAATCCCTTAGATATTAAGGTCAACTGTTACTCTGGGAATCGATAAAGTGCAGACAGTCTGCATCTGTCACTACACAAGGATTCTCAAACTTCAATGGTCCACATCAGATTTTTGTCGGAGGCTTGGAAAAATGACCAATAACAAAATAGCATTTCATGAACTTTAATGAATTAATAATAACCTACTATACAGTCATCAATACATAACAAGAATGGGACCCTTTCCAAGAATGGGTTTGCATGTTCTCCCCGTGTCCTTGTGGGGTTCTCATGTTCTCCCCGGGTCCTTGTGGGGTTCTCATGTTCTCCCCGGGTCCTTGTGGGGTTCTCATGTTCTCCCCGGGTCCTCATGTTCTCCCCGGGTTCTCATGTTCTCCCCGGGTCCTTGTGGGGTTCTCATGTTCTCCCCGGGTCCTTGTGGGGTCCTCATGTTCTCCCCGGGTCCTTGTGGGGTTTCCTCTGGGTGTGCCGGTTTTACCCAGCACTACAAAAACATGCTGAGGCTACTTGCAGTTACCAAATTACCCATGTGAATGGTGCATGTGAATGAGTCCCGCCATGGGTCGCCACCCCCTCCTGGGTTGTTCGCTATGTCGCTCCCATAGGCTCCAGACCCCCTGTGATGCTATATAGGACAAGCAGTATATTTGTACTTCAAACCACTTTAAGAATTTTGAAGTTAACCATATTGATTTAGCTGCCCGGATTAATCTGAGGTTCAGTCTGTATCCGGACCATGTAGGGGTAAGTAGGGTATGATACCAGAACAGCAGATGTGGACAGAAGACACCTAAGAAATGTTTGTCTGCAACAAGTCCTCAGGTGTGTTATACAAGGTAATTATGATTTTCTGGGGTCGAGATGAATGAATAAGAAGGATCATTATTCAAGGGTCAAAATATAACAAACAACAGTCAGAGAGCCACAAATCCACTACTGAAAAGACATTTGAAGTTTAACACAAAAACCTGTATTCTTGTCCTCTCTTTAAAAGAAGTGTGGCAGCCCAGCCCCGAGACGGACATTTCACAGCGACCAGAAAGTCCACAATCTTTCCCCACATTACACATCCCAGTGGAAGAGATGAAAAAGTTCTTTTTGCGCACGATGCCAAATCTTTGGCCAAAACTAAGGCTGACAGATAAAATGCTGTAAGCCAGTTCTGTGCAAGACGCCAATGAGCAGAACTTACGGTGACTAATCAAGGTTCAGAAAAGTCAATATTGTTCTTGATTTAAAAATACATGCCTTGGAGGTGATATTACCAGAGAACCATGCAGATTTGTCTCTCTCTGTACGTGCAAACTTTTTTGTCTCTCTCAAAGCCAAGGGCATTGTTCGAAGAAGAAAGTTATGAGAAAAGGTGTTCAGTCCACACACACACACACGCACACACACACACACACACACACACACACACACACACACACACACACACTGACAACTGAACTGCCCACCTCACCAAAATGCAAATGGGAAGAAAATTAGAGAAAAAGGAAAGTACAGGCCGAGGGGAGATATGGAGTGAAGGCTGCATTGAACACCTTCATCAAAAGAAAGGCTTGGAATCGTTATGAGGAAAAGTAGCCATTTAATCACACCGTCCTCAACCTAAGGCCCAGAACCAAATCCGGTCATCTTATCCCGATCCGAGGTGAGTGGCTGGGCGGCAAGAGAGGAGCCAGAGTCCAGCATGCGTGTCCATTTCATGCCATCAGACCCCAAACATCTCTCCCTTTCCTATTGGCTGACATGCAGGCGCATGCGCTACCATGCATTCCTGTCGGGTGCGCGGGTGACGCAGCGTGAGCAGGGAGGACCCCCGGTAAGAACCTCGGCCTCAGTGTGCTGGCATGCGCCCACCAGCCGTGGCTGGCGTCCCCTTCCCGATCCCCAGCGGAGCGCCGCAGAACAGGACACATCAATATTTATAAAGTGTTTCTTTATAAATGTCATAACAATGTCTCTGGCAACGAAGGGAGCCGGCGAGAGCACTGAGGACGATCTGCATATGTAAAGCAGGAATTAAAACTGCTCTCGCCAAACGCTACGTGGAGCGTGTCCGACCCCAACTTTCCGCAAGGTCAAAAGCCTCCCCCAGTTCCCATTTCTGTGATCTGCACAAAAATCATTCTAACAGCTGACAACGAGGGCCATTTTTAACGTGGCCACGAAGCATCGCCGTGAATTAATGCCTTCCTGGGCTCCTCTCTAACTATAGATGTGACCTCGCTTTAAACATGAATTATTAGGGACTTAGTGCAACACGACATTTTACTAGAGTCTTATGAGGAATGAAGATGCCTTTATCCCCCCACCTCGGCTGTGCTTGTAGACCAAGATCCTTAACATACAGGAAGTTGAGTCAGTCCCACTTTGGCACAGAAACATAGTTTGGGGTGACGGTTTCCGGACTGAGTGTATGGACAAGGGTTAGCAGGCGAATAGTCTCTCCCTGTCTGCTGGTGCATCATACGAGGGAACATCTTGTTCCAGCAAGCAGATCCTGCTGGAACCGCCACTGGATTGTGTCCCGTAACCACCGGCGCCTAGATACCAGCCTTCCTCCAGCGTGGCTACGAATCAGTCTGTCGCTGTGGTTCCCAAGACGACGGAGACGGAGGCCTGGCGAGCTCATGGCGGCATGGCACTACCAAGGAAGGGGGAGGGGCATCCAGTTGGGTTTGGTGGTCTCTAAGAGCAGCTCTTTGCATGCTCCTGCAGCTGGGGGGTGTCAGGCGGGTGGGGGGAGAAAATGCTGTTTTTCTGGGGGCATCGCCACAGGGTCCGAGCATCCGCAGATCGTAGCCGCCACGTGTGACAGACAGGAGCACCTTCCCTGGTATCAAGCCGCTGGCCCTTCAAAGGATGGGATGACGAACCATGTGATGGCAGCATCCAATCACGACGACCGACAGGCGTCACGCTCCAGCGGCGGACCGCAGTACCCATGCCTGCAGCAGGATCACGGTTACCCCCGGCAACACAGGGCCTCTCCCCAGGGGGCGTGGCTGTCAACGGCAAGATGCTCATTACCATTCCAGCAGGAAGGTGAGCTTTTCCCACAGTGATAGAAGGTGGTCAGGCTGCATTCTTCAGGAGCTGGCAGGACACTGGGATCTGGTCCTGAACCCAAGCCTGGTATCCAGATTAACCATTATCACTTACCTAAATCGGACAATTCCCTGCGTCAGCATAAATACCCAGGCAGACATACATAAGCCCAGCAGAGTCTACCGGCTAAGAGTCTGTAAACGACGAAATGAAGATTCATCACATTTTACCAGTTTGTTTCTGCTGGGAGGAAAACGCCCCCCCCCACCACATATCAGCAAATGTATCAGCAAAGCAATGGCACAATTGAGAGCTGTTTTCACAAAGTGTGATGTATTAAATGGAAATGCTTGTTTGGAAAAAAAAAACCACAGCGAGGTTCCCGGAGCCTATCCATCGTGGAAGGTGAGCGCGGACTCTGCCGGAGAGAATGACCCTCCAGATGCACTCTGTCATCAAAATGAAAGGTTAGGGTTCATCAAATTACGTTTAATCGGCATGGCGGGGAGCGGCCAGGAGAGGGCGTGGCGGTTACCTGAGTAAATCTCTCTGCTCTTCAATTTCACCAGCAAGCTCTTCACACCTGGAACAACGGGGAGAGGTGATCAAACGGCGGAGCCACTGCGCTCGGCACGTACAGCATAAGGCGCCGTGGGGGAGGGGCACTGAGGCCAGACTCTGCTACAGCGAATCTGACGGGAGCCCGAGCCCCCACCTCCAACGGGGCACGAAATTTGTTTGCCACCGACCAGACATACAGCTGCTAACAAAAATCATGAGTCTGAACCCCCCATGAGATTGTTCACCCCTGGAATATATTTCTGGTATGGGCCTACATTGACTAATCCCCCCCCCCCCCACCAATGAATTAGAACGACATGTGACAACAGACAAAAAAAACTTCAATGTCAGGAGGAAAAAAAACAACCAAATCACGATATATCATTCAAATAAATTGTGTATTTAATTCATTAGAATGCATTAATTTGTCATGCTGTATGTTTTCTAAACAAAGCGACTCATTAAGATGGTTAGACACATTACATACACACACACACATATAAGATTATTAACTATCACATTCGTTTGTTCATACTCTCTAGGGCAGTAATTCCCAATCCGGTCCTCGTTTTTGCTGCCTCCCCACTCCCTGTCAGACAGTCCACATAATTAAAAGCTGGGAAGGAGCAAAATCATGGACTGTTTGTGGGTCCCTGAGGAATGGATTGGGAGACACTGCTGTAAGGATGGAGAGACCCGCTGGACGACAGGGGCCCGTGTGCATGAAGTTACCTTTGTTCCTGTCAGGTAAGATACAGCAATGTTTCTGCAGTATGGCTGGCAACACCTGCAAGGGGGAAACAGTGTTACTGTAATCAGTGTGGGGGGGGGTGCCAGGCTCCCCAGAAAAACCATTATGCACAAAAATGACATTGTCCTTTGATAGACATTCCAGGTGTATGTAGCATTGACTCTCAGAGTGTGTGGTGCTCGGAGGCAGAGTCACACAGAGCATGGCAGCCGCACCAATGCACTCACCGCAAACATCACAGTGTCTAAATGTGACCCGTCACGCAGTCCTGTCATGCCGCCCCCGGCCGGGGCGGGGGGGGGGGGGGGGGGGGGGGGGGGGGGGGGGGGGGGGGGGGGGGGGGGGGGGGGGGGGGGGGGGG
>JABFEA020000029.1:22576293-22591936 GCA_019775915.2 Cyphomyrus plagiostoma | reverse complement strand
TCGAATATATGCAAATGGATACATACCAGACTAAAAACTAACCAGACTTTATTCTGTTCTCCAACAAGTTACTGGCACATAGGCAGTCACATGACCTGATTACATCACAGGATGCTGTCGATTTGCTAGACCGGAGCCTTCTAGGCAAAGCGGCACATGAAATGTACTGGTCAGAGGCGTTCGAACCTCCCCCCCGTGTTTTAACCACCTGAAATACACTCCAGAGACACTGTCGCTCTCTGCCAGGAAGCAGTGAAGCAGTTTAGGACAGACTCAGGAAAAAGTCTTATCTAAAGCAGCAGGTATGGAGCCCATCCTGGTAAGGGCAGGCAGCACGGCAGCAAGCGTCCCAGACGCACACACCCCCGCGGGC
This sequence comes from Cyphomyrus plagiostoma, assembly GCA_019775915.2. Lineage (NCBI taxonomy): Eukaryota > Metazoa > Chordata > Actinopteri > Osteoglossiformes > Mormyridae > Cyphomyrus > Cyphomyrus plagiostoma. The sequence goes on along the minus strand of JABFEA020000029.1, from coordinate 22,591,563 downwards.
CTTTTAGAGACGCTAATACATTTGTAGTCTGTTGGGGGGCAGCTGGAATACATGAAGAGAACTTAATCTCCTTCTACGCAGCCATTGCAGGATTCAAACTCAAACGCTATTGGTGTGGGACCAAGGCACAGCACAGAGCAACGCTGCCACAACGGTTAAAACCACCAGGTATGTCTCCAGGTTCTTAACCACTATGTCACCCTCTGGCCTTAAGTTCACCAGCTCTTGGTGTTAGCTACTCGCCCAGGACTTTGGGAGGAAGGTCGCCCAAAGGAAAGGGCGACCGTGCCCATTGCTTACCGTTAAAGTGACGGGGGGGGGGGGGGGACAAAAAGCAGGGCGCTGCGGTGCCAAGGCCCGCGAGGAGGACGGAGAGGAAACACAGAAACGAAGCAGCCTTTAGAGGCGTCAGGGAACAGCCCCGAGGACAGTGTGGCATTCAGGCGGGAAGTTAGATGGCTGAATGCCATCTAAGGGCTTGATTACACGGTAGCAGTATTTCCCAGTCTGGTTCTCGGGAATCCATGTTTTTGCTCCCTTCCGGCTCCCTACCAAGGGAGGGACCAAAAGTGTGGACCATCTGCAGCTCCCCAAGGACCAGGCTGGGTATCGCAACACTAATGGGTCTTCAGAGGGTGCTGGTCATCAATCTAAAGATGATATGGGATTGGCCGCCTCAGGAACGGTGCATCACCATCCAATCTAAAGATGATATGGGATTGGCCGCCTCACCATCCACTCTTGGCATTCATACAAGTTAATTAATGGTCTCATTAAACTTTTGTGTAAGTACTGGCAAATAAGTGATGTAGGTTAAACAACTTGTACACCTTCCAACCTACAAGGCCCCTGTAGGGACTCTGATAGAAGATCATCTGGCCCAATCCAGTTCCTTAAGCACTGCGCCACCTGCTGCCCTGTAAATGACCCGCCCGACTGCACAGGTTCCCCTTCTCGCTTGCCCGTTCTCCCCCATTCCCATTTATATACAGAACCACCTCAACGTGAGACCCAGTGCCACCAGCCAATCAGGCTGCCCACAGAGAGTCAGAGTGTAAAAGAAGCTCAGAAAGCACAATCTAATTGGCCGGGGCACCCTGTCAGTATGAGAAGGCACAGGAGAGGTCCCTCCCTTTTTTAAAGCGAAACACAGAGTCACTCCCCTCCACACATCTTTGATGTCAGCGTTCATCTCTCTCCCCTCCGCGCCCCTGCCGGAACAGTTAAGCACACTTCATGTCCATAAACTTCCATTCAGCGAGTGTGTAAAATCCCATTAACACTCTCCCCCACAACACCCATGTAATTAATCAATTAGTGTCCCCGTCAGCGAAGGCTTCTGCGCCCTAATTTAAAAAACGACCCCTCCGCAGCACCGTCGGTCGTGCAGATAGAGAGGGAGGCCACAGCGGCCTGTAAACACACATTTACTGCTTTCTTTTTAAACGATAAACTGTTTAGCCCCTGCAGATGAAGCTTTGTGATAGGAGGCAGCACGATTTCCATAAAAAAACTGTTGTTATTATTATCATCATGAAACAAAACAGGTGGAACACCACCAACCAAACAAAACATTAATATTCATTTTTCTTTTCCAGTGAAAATTCTGCACTACCAAGTGGATTGTGCAGCATTAAGCTTCTTAGTTCTTAGTTCTTAATAGTCCTTCACCAACTTTCTGCACACGTTTGATTTCAGCTCTTTATGGTGCTGGTATTTCACGCAATGGAAACGTTAGTGGAAGATAACCGACACTGCCAGCTTCCCAAATTCAGGAGCCAGGTGATGTCGCCGTTTCCATGGACACACAAAAAAAAAAAAACAAAACGACAACAACCAGCTGATTCCCCCGATGGCAGCTCTCCCCAGGGGTGATCAACAGGGGTGATCAACAGGGGTGATCAACAGGGGTGATCAACAGGGGTGATGAAAGTGCCCCTGGAGTGGCCATAAAAAAAGCTCAGAGATGGCCCCCAGAATCTCTCGGGGGGTGGAAGGGGTGGTACACGTAAGGTTATGGGGAGGTCAAGTTACACCACAACCACCGGGCAAAACCAGAACCATGTTGATTGGCTGCAACCCCACCAGCAGAATGTTCCAGAATGTTCACCAGTCTATATAGAGAAACACGTTCACTATTGTTTGAAAACCACCATGTTCATTAAGTTAATAATTAATGAGCTGGGTAATTGCATATTTGGGATTAATTACCGGCTAGGCGTGTCGATAATTATGCGACCGTGAGTGTGTCTGTGTGCATTTTTGTGTCAGCGAGATGGAGTTCATGTGTAGAAGGATCAGGCGACATCCGTGGGGCTGGAGAGGGCAGAATCGATCATTGGAGGAGAGGTCTTATCCAGCAGCGAGAGCATCTTGGCAGACTGATATTTGCCTTTGGAGGTTCAGATGTTGTCATGAACTTCAGGTGAATTCAAATGGCTGTGGCCTCTCTCCATCTATTGGCACTCCACAGTCCTTCTTTTGTCAGATACCCAAGAGCCAGGAAAGTCAGGGAATCGCACAGAAAGCAGACATTTATAGGAATACTTGTAAGCAAAAAGTCTATGCTATAGAACTACATTACCCATAAGCCCCCCTCACTCCACATGAAAGGGTGACTGAGCCAAAGGCATGGGGAGCTTAAGAAATTAGCATAATGAATGTAGCATAATGATAATATGATGATATGGGAGGATGGGTGAATGATGCCATGGAAAACCTTTTCCAGAGCACAATAAACCCCACCAAGGGGTGCAAATCCCACTCTAAACCCGCAGGTGGATAATAGCAGACAGGAAACAGCACCAAGTAGGATGGGATTAATACAGAGCCAAGAGTCTTTGATGAGAGCAGATGACCAGGCACCTGACTCATACTGAAAGCCAGTGGTGAATTCAACCAGCCATTTGAATGTAAAAAGTCACAGTCAACTGATTGGTTGAAATAAAATCTTGTTATGGATTTTTACTTTCTGGATGTGAACTAGCCGCCCGCAGTGTCAGCCATGTGAACGTTGGTCAGCGCTTCATTTTCACTGCGCTCCAATTAGGCATGTGCATTTCAAACTCATCATAAAGCCTTAAAGCTGTACTAGTAAGTTTGCAGCTCTCAATCTTAGGTTTGTCTAACCTGAGGGAGGTACTGGGGCGGGGTTCACACTTCCCCACACTTCCCCAACATGTGTCTGTGTTCTGCCCACAAGGCGAAAAGTGACGAGATGTAGGTCGGCCAGTGGGAGAAACAAAAGGAAACACGGGCTTTGCTTGCGTGATGGGCATCCGACAGTCTCGAGTCGCTTCCCATGGGAGGAAACTGCAAGAAATTTCACCTGACAGTGAATTTGTGTGAATTTGTGTGATTGACAGTGAATTTGGATTTGTGAAATGGCAAAATCCTGCGTTGCCTGATAGCTGATTGAAGTGTGTCCAGGCAAAACTCTGACTCAAAGTCCATAACAATAACATAAGAGAATGAATTGTGGTCGACGCGATATAGCCGTTTCTGAATCAAGAGTCAAAAAAACAGAAATGGCATTCTTAAGGATCGTGAAATATCTACGTGGATGCCAATGGATACACTGGTACAGGCCCTACATTGGGACCAACGTCTCATTTCATTGGCAGTATGCCTGGCTTCTCTGTGGCATTACAACGAAGACCTGAATCACGTTAAAAAGCGTGCGCTTCACTACTGCAGCGTGAAGTCATTAGCGCGGAAGAGTCAGCCACTGGCACTTGAAAGGTGCCATGACGGTGTCAAAAACGTTCAGTCACGCTATTAGTAAACTCTTTAAGTGAAGAGCGGCAGAAATAGGCGCACACCCATCAGCCAGCGACCCAGGAATGTTTCAGTCTGGCTCAGGGAACCAGGTCGACATGCATGAGGTGCAGCAACATTTCTGGACGTCTAACATTTGCATAATATCAGCGGCAATGACATCAAGAGCCAGGTGGGTACGCAAGGTCAGACCGATTGATCATATCCCATAAATACTTTTAAAATATGCATTCATTTTGTCACGGGTGAAAAACCACCAAAGTGACAGCCAGCGCCTTCTTTTTGCATTCCTCTCCAGCTCTCTCTCATTTAATGAGGCGACTCCAGGCCTGCTTAAAACATGCCGTCTTTGCTTATGCACGGTTATGCAACCAAATGAATGTCATGCGGTCTGAGGTGTTGATCGTCCAGTGAGGCGCAGGCTTCGGATGTCACGGCAGCGCCACCCTAGGCCTGCGGTCCAATCACGTGAGCCCTGCTCTTGCCACCTCCCATGTGCCCGGCTTGAACTTGGACCTAGCTGCCTTCTGGGGCTTTCTGACTACTCCAGTCCAGTCAAAAAGGGGTCGACCAGCTGGATAAATGGGCTGCTTTTGTGAAGAAAAAGCCAGCTCTGATTTATTAAATAAAATACACTACATATAAATTAATTTCCTGCTTATACTAAAACCATTGCGTTGGTGAACGCTGCCGTTCTTTACATGGTGGAGGCACTCCAGACATGGAGGGGTGACTGATAATGCATGCAAAATAGCGCCCCCTATAGCTTCGCTGCCTCACATGCACACACTCTTTTTGCTTAAAGCAAAAACATCTCTGTCACTAAGTGTCATGTGGCCCACGAACCCCCCTCCCCCATCAAGCTGAAAATCGGCTCTCCTCTGTCACTAGCCTGCGAAGGTACCTTTGTGCTTCTGCATAATGAACGACAACGGGACACTTTGCATAAACGGAGCCCCACATGCAAGCTCTGTGTTCCGGCTGGGTGAGTCCCAGAGGCTGAGAGATGCATCCATGCAAACACACGCATCCATCAGAGTCCCTGCCAAAAAGGTATGTCATGCTTCAAAGCCACTGTGTGGAGAGGTCATGGAGTGACATACTGCAGCCCATACATCCTCTCCTATCCATCCATCCATCCATCCATCTTCTGAATCCGCTTATCCTATTTTAAGGGTTGTGGGGCATCCTGAGCCTATGGGCGCAAGGCAGAAAACAACCTAGAATGGGCTGCCATTTACTCACTCATGCACACCTACAGAAAATTTGCCAATTAACCTTGGCATGTTTTCGGAGTGTGGGGGGAAACCAGAGTCCCCGGAGAAAATCATGGAAACCCCAGGACAACATGGGGAGAACATACAAGCTCCACACCCATGGAACCATGGCAGAGATTTAAACCCGGTACCAGAGCTGTGAATCAACGGTGCTGACCACTGCGCCACTATACCGCCCCAACCTCTGCCACTCTGTGCATATTCATTTCCTACAGTTTGCAAAGAACAATATTCACAACTGCATTCAGTTTGGTAGACGGACTGGAATTTCTGACAATTTCAGAGACTGAGCCCTGAAAAGCACCCCTCTGCTTTATATGCAACTATTCCCTTCATATTAATATAAAAAAGAATGAGAGTGCACGTGACTTTACTATGATCTGATTAATAAAGAAGAAAGCAATCAGTCCAATTTTATACACACAAGCACACACATGTTACGCTGGAAGGCAGCTCCCAGCAGGACATCATGCCATACCTATCAGCAAGAAACGTGGAGGAAACGAGGCTATTTTCCACGCAAAGGTAGGGTCGGATGCGGTGTTAAATGGATATTCCCGACAGTAGTTCACACGACATGAATTTGGGTCCAGCAGCCTTTTAAAGCATAGAACACCAACCCCGGATCGATCAGTTGAGGTATCGGGCTCGCGGACTCCCCTCGTTATCGGATATTTCCTATATGCATTATGTAATATGTCTGCACGGTGATTTCCCCGCGTCGGTACAGGCTGCTCTTTAATCACTGCTGCCGTCCTTGCAGTCCCTTCTCCAGCACTGCAGGCGCACACATTTCTGCTGCTTCACCTTTACAGGACCCAAGTCATACATAAGGGGTCGCAGTGCCATAGGAATTTTGAAAAACTTCACCATCCATAACGAAATAGAAAAAGGCACTGGGGCGAAAGCGAGGATCCCGCTTAATTGGCAGCGGAGTAAAGTTAAGCGGAACGGCCATTCAGAGAAATACCTGCAAGTATAAATCATGCGTGCCTTGGCACTATAACCAGAGGGAAATAACAGCTTAGGCGCGTGGGAGCAGGGGCTGTGCCCGGCATTTAAAAACACTGAGCCGTAGACACTTCCCCATAATAATCCTTATGCATTTCCCTTGTTTGTTGTCCGCTCGATATTCGTGCAGGGCGTAACTGATCTGTTCCTTACAGCACCGGACCGTCACCTTCATCTTAATACTTTTTTCCCCCCAAGTGCCATAATGCATTACATGTGCACAATTTCTATATACATTTTTTTTCTACCGTTTATGTTTTTCGCTCAAAGAGCAAAAATCTCCATACAAAAAGTAGTTGGACAAAACCGATAACTGGTAATATGAATAATTTTATTATTAGTATTTGTAACTAAAAATGTACCTGAGAAATATTTGGACGATTCACAGTTTCGCGCAGCTCTTAAGTCGGATCTTGAGTTTTTTTCCTACAGGTAACAGAATAATATTGTATCGCCAATTAAAGAAAATTACCTTCTTCAGCGCTGACATTCTAGGTAATTCCTCTTCTCGGGTCGCCTTTACATGCTGAGCTCCACCAGCGAAGTTCCCGGGATAGTGCAAGCGTTTAAATGGGTATGCGCTGGTCGATAGGCTGAGGCGCTGCTTGATATTCCCGTCGCGCTTCCCATGCGCTGCTGTCAAAGCGCTCTTCACAGCTGGGCGACACTGCGCATGTCAAGTTAGTGCGGAAGCCGCGAGAGATCTTGCGGCCACCATTTTGGGAAGGTCGAATTATTACGATCCTCTACCCAAAACGCAGTCAGCAAAATGCTTCAAAAAGCAACACAGTAGTGACGCATGTATCATAAATTAAGTTTTAATTACTGTTTATGTCAAGTGGCAAACGTGCAAGTAAAATGCTAGTAGAACAGTAAAGACAGCGTTGCTTCCTCCACTTACGGCATGGCTAGCAGGGAAGAAGGTAAGAATCTAAAGCAGCCGAACAGTGTCTCGTGGGCTGCTTTCATTCTGTGGGGAGGTTTATTTCAAGACGTACAGTCTCCTGGCATAGCTCACTATTCACTAGTTTGCGTAACATATCTAGCCAGCTGCAGATTACTCATAACTGCATTAGCTGAATAGCTAGCCAAGCTAAAAAGCACTGACCACCTGGGATGTCTTTTCATTGTATTTTAATTTGGGAAGTTTTCGGACGCATTGAATGATCTAATTCTTGCACGGAATCATTCACTGTTTTATGGAGTGGCCCTAATGTAAACCATCTTCAAGTTTACGGGTAATAGCTAGTTTGGGTACATTGTGTTATTACAGGAAATTGATAATTTGCTTGAAATTTTAAAATTGTCACGTATGGTATATTACCCTATATAAGAATGAGGAGGCTTGATGGTGCACAAAAGTACAGACAATGAATTGGGTGGGGTATAATGTAACTTTTTGGACAGGTGGCATGACATGTACATGATATGTAATTGATGACAGTCACAATGATAGGACGCGCTGTACAACAGCAAAGACCTGAACAGCGGCATAGTCGGTATATATTTTCCAGCACCTGGGAAAACAAACTGAACATTTTAACAGAAGCATACTGCACGTAGCAAAACTACATCATTGTTTATGTGCAAGTGACTTCATGTTATTTGTTTCGAGAATACGTTTATTTCAGGCTCCTAGGCAGACCGTTTTGGATAATCAAAAAAGTACAGTATTCACACCGGGTTGCCAATTTTGCTCTGCGGGCTGGCATGAGATTTTCAATTATGCACACGCATTTACATGTATCTAACAGTGTTATTACCTTGCAAATAATTTGTAGAGTTTGCAAACTATCCCAATGCTATACATGTGGCTAAGTTTAGGTTTATAATGGAATAATGTAAATTTCTTGCCTGAGAGTTGGCAACTCGGATTAATGGCAGGTTACGTTAATCATGAACTTCGCTCGATTTCACACTTTTAGTGTTTCACAAGAAAGTTTTGGGGAAGCTGTACCCGGTACCGCCGAGGTCTGAAAAAAGTTGCAGTCCGAAGAGAGACGCCGAGGCTGCGATAGAAAAGCCGCATCTGGACATAAAGGCGGGGAAGAGACCGATAACCGGTGAAATGAACTACCGGTCTCTGTGTGCTGTTTCTGCGTGTGTGTTTTTAATTTTGCTTATCCGAGGAAAGCCTCGATCTTCTTAAAACTTAATTTGCTCCTTTTCACTGTAGTTCTTACGCGATACTACATAAAGCTTTTGCAGTGTACGCATCAGAAGCCCATCCTCTCTGTGCTGCTCCCTTTTGTGTGTTTTCAGTGAATACCCTAAGTAATGTGGTGCATTAAAGCCTGAAACGTGGCGTTTATATTAAATTCGTTTTCCATTCCAGGAATTTTGGCTCTCACAGCCACTAAGGCACAGAAGAGGAACATTAGTAGTCCCAGATTGGATTGTTGTAGTACTGATGCATTTCAGTAACCCCTTTGTGCTCTCATCACCTCAATGAAATGTCAGAGTAGCTCTTCTCCTCTCTTGCTGTGTTTTGGAAGATGCACAGGATGCCTGCCAGCCACACAGAAGAATGTACACAGTCCTGCCCCCACCTCCAGGTTTTGTGTCCAGTGATAAGGAAATTGGGCCCCTCCCAGCTACAGGGATGCTAAACACAGATGTGCATCTTGCTGGTAAGATGGTTACAATCCTGCCTTTGTGAACAATCCTCATCGACGATTTCAAACGGTGTCAGATTTAACCCTGTGCTAGAAGTTGACAGCCTTGCTCAATGGTGCGATGGTGACATCATTCTGCCGATGCTGGGATTCGAACCAGCAACCTTCCCATCACAGGCATAGTGTCCCAACCCACTGGCCCACACAAACACACAGTTTAGGGGCTGACCCTGCCCTCTCAATTGAACATCACTTTCCATAAAAGCATCTGCAAAGTAAATAGAATGTAATGTAATTATAAGACGTGTTCCAAAAAAATCTGCATGTCCTGACACCGTTTTTGAGGGGGGTTCATCAGCTCTGTAAATTTACACATCAGTTTGTGTCCTGTTGCTCCATTTTGTCATCCTGACTGCATTTTGAAAGCAGGACGGTAATTGGGGTTGCTTAAACCTGATTATGAGCAGCCTTGGCTTATTCTTATTTGCATAGCCAGTCTACCCCACTTTGTGATGGTCTTGGGCTAATGAAAAATGCAATGAATGTTTCTGTCGGGGCAACTTTTATAAATACTGAGACTGAAAAGCTGGACGGATGAGGTTGTGGCCTGGACATTCGAAACGTGACTAATATTGCAATTTAGTCATTGCAGCTAAATTAAGGGGATAAAACAAATGAAGCCTTTTAACTGAAGGCTGTTGTGAGTGCACACATCTCTGGATGTAGCCAAAAGGCGCATTGCTCTCTGCCATTCTAGTCGGGAGATTCATAACTACATATTTTGTCATAGCCACTTCTAATCTTAATGCTTTGATCTGCCTGGTAACCGTGGTCAAAGGTATTTTTATGTCATTGTGCATTTGACAGAAAGGTTTCCTATGGCACTCATTACTGCCGAGTGGTATAATCTCACGTGTAGAACTCGACATTTCTTTTAACATGTCACACATCAGAAAGGTCCTAGCTTAAGATTCTGGTTTTGTGTACAGGGATTAGTAGTGTGGCATAACACTGAGAATTATGGCATGGAACAGATGTAATTTTATGCAGCAGTAACTTATAAGATCATAACTTAATTGCATCGGCCTTTAGTTCTTGGTGAGATTTACTGAATAATACTGTAAATGTGAACATGGGAATCTTTTTGCATGCTCATTTTAGGATTATTGATTACTAACAAATAGCTAAACGTGACCTTTAAACAAAATAGATTTTTATAGATTTAAGGTCATCTGGATGGGTGTAACAGGCACTCGAGCTGAATTTCCTAATATTTTTGGAAAAGTCCGAGTGGCTGAGTTTCCTGGGTATGCAGGAGATGACGGTGGTCGGTCTTGGTGGAATGCAGCCATGTTTCTGATAAGCCATGCACGGAGAAGGGGAGTGTGGCTTTGTGGGTAATTTTGTATTCCCTGTGTGCCACACGTCAGACAGACCTGAGACGGTGGCTGAGTTTCGAAGGCAAAGGCTGCTCATTTGGCCAGCTGGCCGAAGTCACCTTATCAGAATGGGGGGTGCAAGTCAACAGTGTCTGTGTTTACTCCATGCGATGCGACAACCCCCACCCCCCCATGGCTGCTGAACACCCAGTCTTGGCGCAGAGAATGGAATAAAGGCGTTTCTCTTCATGATTTTATTTGTGCCATTGGTGAGGGTGCGATTAAAGTACCTTTTCTCTTTATCTCTCTTTCTGGGGTCCGATAAAGGTTCCGTGCCTTTCAGGCCTACTTATTCTCAGCGGTTATTCTCTGGCTGATCCATTTATTGTTTGCTTGCGATTTCACACCCCGAGCGAGACGTCTGATAGCATCGCAGTTTCCACCAAAACGTCCTCTGAAGAGAAAATGGATTTTTCCACTTTTATGCTGCCCCTTTGATGGTTATGTTTGCCCTGACCACTAGGGGGCACAGTGTGACCTCAACCCTCAGAATGACATCAGAAAGGACACTCAGAGATCTTAGTGAATGGAGATAATCCTGTCATCAGCTTTGTCAGAGGGTTTGTGAGGTCAGCTTCACATCACTAAACCTCACATACTTTCAGAGACTCACACAGAAAGTGACATTTTCGTTTCTTTAATATCCCTTCTAATTAAACTTATTTTATAGCTGGTAGACGTGTTGAAATGCCAGATTCCTGATTACGAATGGGAGAAAATGTCTTTCAGTAGTCTAAAATGTTTTCAGTGATATATACAGCTTTTTTTTTATTTGTTGTTGAGAGAGATTTTGTTTGAATTTATTTCAAATCGATTGATTTATTTATTTGGCCAGATGAGGATGAAGAGGTTGAGTGTGGAGGGCAGCGGAGGAGGAGGAGGAGGAGGAGGGTGAGGAAGGCTGGAGGAGATGGTGCAGAGAGCCCGGGGGTCCAGGCTGCCGGAGGTCAGGAGGACGAGGTGACCCCCACCATGGCAGAAGGAGAGACGAAGCTCAGCAGGAACAAGAGGAGGAAGCTGAAGAAGAAACGGCGCAAGGAGAAGTTCCTCTCCCTGGGTCTGACTCCCAGTGCTGCTGCCCTGCAGTTCATTTACCAGCCAGAAGAGGGCAGCAGAGAGGGTGAGGAACTGATAGAGGACACACAGAGTAATGAAAAGCAAATGGCTGAGCTGCTGGAATTCCTCCAGGCAACTCTGGAAGTCTATGGTCGTGAGTATTCTTGCAGAGATGCTTGGTTATGGTCCTTATGTGATGGCACCTTCATTAAGCTATGGTTGAACCCTGAGGTTAGCGGTTATTGTTGTTTCTCTGTGGTCTCTACCCGCACCAAGGGCCACAGACAAGGATCTTCAAATGAGCCGCAACGGCAAGAAAGCAAAATAAAATCAGATATAAAGCTCTGAGATCCAGGAGCTGAAAGGCGACATTTAAGGATAATATGAAAAGGTTAAGCGGCACCTAGAGACGAGCTCTCAGACGTCCTGATGAGGCTGCCAGTAATCACACGGCCTTCTGGGATGGGCCACGTTATGTAACATGGGGGGGGGGGAGCTGCACAGTTATTTTCATTGCACTAGAATCAATGGGCTGCACATATTAGTGGTTCTCGGTCCAGAACATGGCGATGCTGATGATTTCATATCTGCAGGAGATGACTTCATTGGTTCAGTCGTAATGATGTAATTAGGCAAGTGCTGAGGTGGCAGGTGGAGCTCAGCTGAGGACCAGTGTGACCATTCTGCATCGCCACCCCCTCCGTCATGCTGATGCCCTGTTCTCACCCCTAGGGTCGACCCCAGATGGGAAGCAGCAAGAGCTCAGCCCCAAGTCTGGCGCACAGGCCCTGCTTAATGGGCTCTTTAGCCGGGCGGTGCCCCCTTCGGACTTGTACCGTCTATGGGGTCTCAGGTCACTGGTGCTGCAAGGGGATGTGGGCCGGCTGAGCACAGAACTGGGCCAATTCCAGCAGAGCACCACCATGGGTCCTGGTGAGCATCAGTTGAGTGCCCCCCCCCCCCCCCGAGGGAGTGGGGGGACCCGCAGCAGAACAGAATGCAGGCTGTCTAAATGTCGAAGTTGGGGGGTAAGCGTGTGCATGGCCAGGTAGCCCAGCCAACGGTGGGGGGGGTGACAGGATTTGGCCCATGAAGGGGATCAGCAGGGACTGGCGGCTTGCCGCTGGACAACGCCCAGGTTTTTGGGCACATGCCAGCAGGTGGCCGTTGTGACATCTTGGCCCTGAGCTGGTTGCCACGACAATGCCGGCCTGACTCAAGGCAGATCGATCTCCGGTTTATTTTTACGCAACAATGCAGCCATGCTGATCTTCGCTAGGATGAGCCCCATAGCCTTCAGCTAATGCTAACGCTCGCCGCTTGTGAATGACGCCCGTGGCATGAGACCCCCGAAGGCAGGGTGGTGGTGCCATGCCCACGCCTCGCCAAGCCGAGATGTGTTTCTAAAATCCCGCACCAGCCGCGCTGCTCAGCCACTCCCCCCTCTGTTAGGCTTTCTGGTGACAGGTACAGCAGACTGGGAGCTCTGTCCAACCCCCCCCCGTCACCCCAGAAAGCCGTATTGCAGCTCCAGCATATGGTTCATGATAAAAACCTTCAAAAGTTCTAATTTAATTTATGCCGTGTATCTTCTGCTCCGAATCATTTAATTAAAGCCCCACGAGCTACCGTGTCTGATCCTTCCCCGCGCAGCGATTCAGGCTGTCCGTACGGGGGACGCGCACTTCCTTTCGTTTGTTTTCTGAATGAACGAATGAACAAACGTGGAGTGGAGAGCGGTTAAGATGGTTAGGGGCTGCGTCACATCCGGCACCCTGGCAGAGACGGGTCACAAGCTTCCCAAATGGCAGCCTTTGTTTTGCTGGCATACAGGGATGCAAATAAGTAATTAGAGGGGCCCTTGATTGCATTCTCCATCAGACGGGGGTTGGTGCTGAGGGGGGGGACTCTGGCAGATTGGTTGTCTTCACACCTCAGCAGATCGAACCCCCGCCACGCACACCCACACTCCCAAGCGCGCCGTGTGAACAGGGCTGTTTTACAGCGTCGTATTTCACAGGGACAGGTCTCTCCTGTACACACACACACACACACACACACACACACACACACACACACACACACACACACACACACACACACACACACACACACTCACTCTAGATGGGCTTTTTATCACTTTGGCCACCTCTGATCTGTGGTCACCTCTCCGGGGAGTCCTGGGCTGACATCTTGCCTTGTAAACCGAGGCTGCTCCTCAGATTAGATTAGATTAAGTTAGATTAGATTCATCTTTATTGTCATTGTACAGGTACAATAAAATGCAGTTTAGCTTCAAACCAGAAAGTGAAAATGATACATAAAAGTGCAATAGACAGTATGGTGCAATAAGGCAGCATGCAAATGATAAATGTGTGTATATGAGAAGAGTAGAATAGAACAAGGAAGATGTATACGAACTGATCAGTATTTATGTGTGAGATATAGATATATGAACTATTATGATGTACAGAACATATGTGAAGAGATTAATATACATAAAGTGCAGCCAAAAGTTATTGATGTTTCGGAAGGTCAGTTGTTGAGTGGGAAGGGTTGGCAGTTCTGAATGGTGATGACATTGTGAGAACGTTTGTTGGTTTTGTTCCCCTTTTAACAGGAGAGCTCTCCCTCATTTGTTCCCTATTCCGCTACTGGGTTACGGACATCCTTCCGGCGTCTGGGAAACAGTCTGCACAGACTCCATAACTTATCCCTCCCGTGGTGAACACAGGGGCGCCCCCTGTCAGTAAGACTACAGTTACATCGCTGATTGCTGTGGTTAATAATTGATCTCTCTCTCTGTAAGTAAAACGTTTCATAGTTATGGTTCGTTTGCTGTATTCTCTGCCCTCTGCATTCACCCCAAGGGCATTTCTCAGTTTGCGCGCTTGGCCGCTGGGTTCTCACGTGCCCCCTATCCGTCATCTTCCTTTGCTGAAGACCAGTTCTATTACTAAGAACAGAGGTACAGAGGACGGTAAAAATCCTCGGACGTCATTCTTCCCCAGCCCTAAATATGAACATGGTTGTTTCCTCGCTGAACGAGACCAATTCCACGATTCACTGCACGCCGAGTTCATTCTTAGGTTTAGCAAGACTGGTCTTGTCAAGACCAGAAGTACAATCTTTGTGTTCTTGGGATCGAAGTTGTAAACGGCTCCTTCCAAACTGATCTCCCGTATCATCCCCACTGAGGTCTTTTTACTTAAGAACATAAGAAATTTACAAACAAGAGGGGGCCATTCGGCCCATCAAGTTCGTTTGGGGAGAACTTAACTAATAGCCGTTAAAATCTTATCTAGCTCTGATTTAAAGGAACCCAGGGTTTTAGCTTCCACTACACTAGCAGGAAGACTATTATACTCTAACTACACCCTGTGTAAACAAGTGCTTCCTTTTATAGCATAAAACCCAGGTTTATTACAGAAAAGCTTCTACGTCCCTCATTAGTGGAACTGTACGTCACCAGTGTCCCATAATCCTCATCACATGGCTTTGGCAGACTGGCCCTTTTCTTTCTGATCCCTCATGGAGCCCGGTATTTGCCTGGAGCCACCAGTAATCATGGCATCGTGTCAGGCGGTGCTTCTGAGCCGCTGGTTGAAGTGGACGCCGTGATGCCAGGGCCGCCGTGATGCCAGGGCCGCCGTGATGCCAGGGCCGCCGTGATGCCAGGGCCGCCGCGATGCACCCAGAAGTCCACTTCTACTTCCTTAGATGAAGAGCTTGGGTTCTGATGGGCAGCGTGACAGGATGTCACTTTGTCCTTGGCCGTCATCCGGGCAGGAATGTCAGAACCCGGCCGCCGGGGCAGACCTGGACACTGCAGCCGTGCCACTTGGCTTCCTGTCCCCCGACTCTGTCACACGTGCCCAGGCCTGCGTCTGTCACCTCTGCGCGGGGCCCTATTGTTACCGAGCCACAGGTCCTCCAGATTTGGCTGGCTCCTGTCCCTCCTACAAAAGTCACTAAAAAGCCAGCCATTTGCAAAATATATAATGCCCTGAGGAGGGGCAGAATGCCCCGTGGGGCGGGGGGGGGCCGGGCCGGGGGGGCGGGGGGGGGGGGGGGGGGGGGGGGGGGGGGGGGGGG
>JABFEA020000029.1:22540809-22556052 GCA_019775915.2 Cyphomyrus plagiostoma | reverse complement strand
CGGAGTCTAAAATGATGACCTCACAACTTTTGCTGTTTCTCCGTCCGGGTGGAGTGGGGTGGGCTGGGCTGGGGGGGCATTTCCTTCCATCCATTGCTTGATGCTTGATGCTTTTTTTTTTTTCCTGAAATGTGAGGTCGCACCCAGCTGCTTTGCATCAGGCAGACGGGGGTGGGCGGTCGACCAAGGAATGGGTGACCGGGTCCGGTTACTGACCCGGGCCTCGGATGGCTCATGTTCCGGCCTTGGAGAGGTGCCGTACATTGCTGAGGCACAGGGAACAGGATGCGTATTTAGGACATGGTTCTGTATTAAGTTATTATGTGGGCCTGACTTGCAGAATGGAGGAGCTGGATTGTTCTGAGTACGGCGGCGCTGGACATGCAGTTGTACTTTCAGATTATTTATAATCGCACGGGGTCGTTACTCTGCGGTAGCTCTGCCGGTCCGCGGTTTGGGCCTAATGAAGGTGGCGGGGATGACTGGGGTTAGCAGTTTGGGAATGCGACGGGCCGGCCACGCTCTGGCCTGCTGATGCCACCCGCTGATGCCACCCGCTGCCGCCCCTAATATTCAGAAGGCTGCTTCCATAACCCTGCCTGCCATTTACTGCCAACATTGTCTGTCTTCTTCTAGCCAGCTAGTCAGAAGCTCCATTTAGTTTCCTTTTGAGTTATTTCCCTGCCTAGATAACAAGGGTCCAGTTAACAGAGGATGCGTTACCGTGACGACCCCTCAGCTGGCCTCATCCGAGCAGCTGTGACATTACCCCGATCCGGTTCTTCATCCCCGGTATGTTACTGGGCGTTGGCTCGGTTCCGTGTTCACACGCCCCTCCCTGGTCAAGCAGGCGCCTGGCTGGGATGGGAACAGCGGTGTGGGGGCGATCGGGGCCCCCGCACACATCTGGCATACCGGCTGGGTTTTGATTAATCCGTTTCCAATTGCTGTAAATAGTGTGTGTGTGTGTGTGTGTGTGTGTGTGTGTGTGTGTGTGTGTGTGTGTGTGTGTGTGTGTTCGTTCATTCGTTCTACAACCCTATGAGTCAGGTAATTTTTATTCCCCCCCCCCTCTCCCAATCTCCATGTCCTACTGGGGGGAGAGTGTCTTGCCCTCCTGGAGCTTGGATGTTATTCTCGCTATGACGCTCTGTATCGAAGTGATTTCTACGTGTAGCAAAGGTAGTTATGTGTTATTAAATGCATCCACATGTTGCTGTGTGTGGGGGGTGTTGTAATCGCCCCCAGCTGTGGAGCAGGGGCTCCCCGTCCAGCTCCTGACCTCCTCACTACTATCTCACCATGCTTCTAACCACAGCCCCCGGCCCTACAACCACCGTGTCCGAAAACCCTACCCCCAGTCGCCGGAGTCTTGCTTTCCCATCTGGCAGTCTGGATGGGTTTCTGCCCCCCATGTTCTCTGTGTGGTTTAGTGCTGAGCCCAGAACATGCCACGCTGCGGGAAGCTGTCACTGGGAGTGTGTGCCGGTGTGCCAGGCCCCGTCGGCACCGTTTTGCCCGGTGTGCCATGTTGAATCTGTGTCACGGCTGTTCGGTACACGGCTCTCTGATTGTGCCGTATGTCAGCTGTCACTGCTTGTAGAGCTGGCATGCTGCAGTGTGCATTTTCACATCGGTCTGCTTGGTGCTGGGTTCCTTTTTGCTGTTGGCCTGGTGTGTTCCTGGCCCAAGCTGGCAGGGTTTGGCTCAGGCGAGCAGGAGCAATGTCCGCTTGGATCCTCCACCGATTCGCCGGGATTGGAATGAGGTGGCCTGAGCAGGTTTGATCCAGTTCACGGGGACCTGAAGCTGGCATTGATAGGGTTGCCAGCTAGCTGGCATGAGATTTTCAGTTTGAGGTGAGTCTGCACGCACATTTACATGTATGTAACAGTCTTATTAACTTGTAAGTGGTCTGTAGGGTTTGCAAACTACCCCAACGCTTCTGATGTAGCTAATTTTATGGTGTATAATGGAATAATATAGATTTGCTGTAATATGTCTTATGTGAGAGTCAGAGACTGTGAGTGTCACAGCTGGCAACCCCGCATTGAGCCGATCGGGCTGTATCGTCAGTGAATGTGGGTGCAGTTCTTAATGGTTTGGCATGAAATTCATGGTCCACCGAGCGTGTTGCCCTCTTGTGGCAGAGAATCACGCTTTTTGTGGGTTATGCCACTGAATAGGGCCGGGCTCGATTCGTTTCAGCCTGCCGGCCTTAGAAGTGAGTCCAGGTGTGTGATGAAGACGCAAGGGCCGGTGGGTACGGGAACACTTTGGAGTGTGATTCTCTGTGTCGGGGCTCAGAGGCTGCTGGGACATTTTGACAGATTTCTCAGGTTTTGTGGTTGACTGGGTGAAGCTGAACCCAAAAACGCTCCTTGCTTATTGTATTTGTGAGACGCATTAATTTTATTCTTGGCCAACTGGCTATTTCAGTGACTAATGGCAGAACATTAGTCACAGCTGCATGCTGATAATAATGAACGTACTGTTTGAACTAGAGGAGCGTAGATTAGTCATTGCGAAGGGCGTTGCTCGCTCGCCATCTCTGACCTCGTTGTGGCCCTTGCTGTCCCCATCTCAGGAATCTGTTTACAGCTGCCCTTCCTGTCCTGTGAATCGCTCCGGACTGTGTTCCGTTCCAAACCGGCACTTTGGGCCATAGCCAAACTGATAATCTCTCTAACTACATCTGGTTAATTTGTGGTGGGTGAAAAGCCCTGATCTGAGGAAGCTCATCCACACCCGTAGCATCTGGCACGTAGCGTCGTGCTGTGTCTCGTAATGGGGTACAGACAGGATCTGGTTTTATACAGTTATTCAGTCATTTTACTGGAACCGTTTAACTTAACTCACTGGCCGGTATAACAGCACGAATTCTAGGTTAGTATCTGCATATTTGCCATTTTTTACTAAAAGTTAATGTTTTACAAGCAGTATTTTTTTGGGGGGTTTTTTTATACCTTCGGTGAACCTTGCTTTGATAAGTGTGTACATATAGTATGTGGTCTTTCACTTCTGACCTTTGCCATGAACAATTGACCTCCATCATTGACAGTTTAACTCCTCCACTTGCAGACGGAACGCGGGGAATGGCAGCAGTTCCAGGCCGACCTGCAGGTGGCAGTAGCGGTCGCCGACCGGCTGCGCGTGGAGGCGGAAGAGGAGCTCGGCACGCTGCGGGGGGCCCACCGGGATGCGGAGCAGCAGCTGGCCTTGGCGCGACGGAGACAGGAGGAGACTGAGGCAGAGCTGGAGAGCCTGAGGACTCGGTACCAGGAGGCCTGCGACAAGCTCTCCTCTCTGGCTAGGGAGAGCCCAGAGACAGGGGCCCAGGAGGAGAGCGCAGTGCCAGGGAGGTGGCGGGGAGGGGAGTGCACCACAGAGGCAGACAACCCCAGGAGCGAGAGCCAGGGGACGGAGAGGGGACGGGTTCTGTCGAAAGTGACCAAGCGGGAAGAGGTGGCAGTTGGGGGGAAGGGAGTGGCG
The DNA here is from genome assembly GCA_019775915.2 of Cyphomyrus plagiostoma. Taxonomy (NCBI): domain Eukaryota; kingdom Metazoa; phylum Chordata; class Actinopteri; order Osteoglossiformes; family Mormyridae; genus Cyphomyrus; species Cyphomyrus plagiostoma. The sequence goes on along the minus strand of JABFEA020000029.1, from coordinate 22,552,560 downwards.
GAGGAGTACCTGCGGAGCGTGGCGGCGGAGAGCAAAAGGAAAGAGGAGAGCCGTGCAGGGAGGGAACCACGCAAGTTGGGAGTGGCGACAGAGAGGTCCAGGTGAACATGACTCCACGCTGCCGTAATTGGTGACTCAGACAGATAAAAAAAAAAAATAATAATAATAAAATAAGAAGCACTCACTCAGACATTATGAATGCTGACTTTGGCAGAGTCTGGTGTCAGAGGGCTTTGTACACGTTGTGCTAATTTTAAGCACATTCTGTTATTCTGCAGGAGTCTGTCCAGACTTCCCCTGTCATCCGACCCCCCCTTTGCCATCAATGGTAACTCCCAACCCGTTGCCATGACGATGGGGCCTCTTAGCAAGGTAAAGTTTCTCAGCAGTACTGGTGGCATTAGTGAGCCTGAAAATAATTCCTCAAATATGCTGCAGTGCTGCTTACATGTCCTGCAGCACTGAGCCATGTCCCTGTCACTGGTGTCACTGTCAGGGGACACCGAGCCAGGTTGCCCGCAAAGACATTTCAACATGACTAAATTAAAAAAGGCGAAAATGTCAAGACAAAAAAGCAAATGGGTCTTCTATGAGTGATTAAAATGTGGTTGCAGTCCTGCCGCCCCCCTCCCCCCCCATTTTAAAATGAGACGACACATTGTAATGATCCTTTCGAAAGCATTAAAACCCATGGAATCTGCATAGTGAGTTTGGAGTATAATAAATTGTTAGTTCAAGGACAAGTACAAATAGCTCTGCCCAGTGAGGAATTAAAAAGCTGTACATCAGCGGCGCGGCTCGGCCTGGAAGCCGCTAATGGTGTTTTTGTAAGGGGGGTATGAATGTGCAGCTTTGATTTTCAGTCAAATGCTGTTCCGTGCCTTTTTTTGTATCCTTGCGTAATATTTTGAATATTTACTGGATTAGCCGGCTCAGATTATATTACCCCGCTGCATGTGATTTATTTTTGCCGTCAAAATAGCAATTTCTTCCATCCAGCTTTGGTAACAAGATCCAGGGTCCTTTTTTTTTTAAATGTTTGCACACACATTTGATATAGATAACTTTCTATTTATGGATGTAACACTTACTGTAGATGTGTATGCCTCAGTGGGATAGGATGCTGTTCTTGTGATCGGAAGGTCATCGGGTCAAATCCCAGGGTCACTGGACTGATGTCATCGTCGGGCCCTTAACGCCCAACCACTCTATGGACTGGCTGACCCTGTTTTGTCAAATTTTTCGTGCTTTTAATTAATTAAAATGTAAGAGTGTTAATATGAATCCAACATCGTAAAAGACTCATTTAGCCTGTAATACATAAAGGTTATCACGCTTTTCTACTTTCCGTAAGTTTTAAGGTCGTTAACATGCTAGACCCACATGCATAAACATATTAAACTGACTCTGCTGCCTGAAAGTCATGTATGAAAAGTGTCCTAAAAGGGGAAAGTGAGAGGCCCCTGAACGCGGGTCCTGGAAGAGCCCTAAAGTTTTTATTAATCGGCAGTGATTCCAGCAGGGGGTGACAAAGCACATGATGGGGAGCCGCGTTGATGCTGGATCCCCACAGGTCACAGTGGGCTGCCCTTGTTACTGTGTTGCTGCTAAGCAAAATGTCTGTTTCTGGCTTTATATTCGGGCAAAAATCATGGAGGATCTCCGGCAATAAATCCGAGCACAAGACTGCCAGGTGTCGGCTGGGGCACCGTAGGGCAGACGGTTAAATGAGCGCTGTGTCAAGTCGCATGACCTTCATCTTATTGGGTCACCACCACTAGTGGCGTAATCTTTTACATACGTATTTAAATTGCCGTAATTAATCACGGACTCTGCAAGAATCGAGACTGTTGTCGAGAGGGTGTCTGACTCCGGTTCATAATGAATATAATTATGGACTCTGTGCTAGTTACACTTCCTCTCACTTGGTTTTTCCAGAACCAGCACATGGGCCAAGGAAAGAGGGTGGAGCAGGTTCTGGAGCAACAGGCTAGCTGGACTGGTGCAGGTACAGGTGGGGCAGGGTGTGGTAGGTGGAGGGGGGGCCACCAGCTGGTTCGTCTGCAAAGCAGCTGGATGAGATCCGCCTGTGTTCCTCAGCCAATGAGTACATTGGCAGATTTTACTAAATGCTGTTCTCTAAAGGTATGGGCTTTAGCTTGTCTTGGGAGATGGTACCAGGTTTGTACGTTTGTGTGTGCACACGTGACAGGTAAACAGGAAGTGACTGCCAACCATCAAAACGCCACCCCCAGTGACCTCCCCCTGACACCGGGTATTAAAGTCAAGTGAGTATTTGACCTAGGCTGCAGTTTCCTTCAGAACGTTCTAGCAAACGGCATCGCTGGCATTCATCTAATGACGAACCCTTCCAGTTCAAGCAGGTATAATGAGCTCTTAGTGGTGCATTATACTGCCTCAGTGTAGCTTTTTGTGCCGCAGCAGTGTTTCAGTAAACGTGTGACAGAGGTGCATAGGTCTGGTCCAGAGAATATAAATCCAGACCAAGATTTCGTTTTAACCAACCAGTTGAGTACTTTGTGAATGTCTTTGCACTCAACTGGTTGGTTAAAACGAAATCTTGGTCTGGATTTGTATTCTCTGGACCAGAACTGAGCGATGGTGCTCTAGTGTTGCCTGTTTTTATTCCCCATCGACACACTTGTCTGTCTAGGCAGCAGGATGGACTCAGCATGTTGTTACGTCGACATGGGGGCTCGAAGAGGAACTCTCTCCTCCGTTGGTGTCAAAGCCGCACACTGGGGTATAAGGTAATTGGGATTTAGGTTTGAGGGGGGTGGGATGGCTGAAACGTGCAGGATGACGTTAGGAAGACGTCACATCTTTCAGAAGATGGAACACACAGGTTCTAGGCGTTCAGTGCATCTTTTACGCAGTCGTGTCAACGGAGCTTAGGGATCCTCTGCCTTTCCACACAGAACATCGACATCACCAACTTCAGCAGCAGCTGGGCAGATGGAATGGCGCTGTGTGCCGTGTTCCACACCTACCTGCCGTCTCGGATCCCGTACCACAGCCTGAATCCGGAGAGCAAGGTGAGAGCGGAGTGTCCGTATGCACCAGTACCGGGGGCTGCCCCCAGGGGGCGCAATGGCATGAGTGTGAAGGTGCGTCCTTATTTTTGCAGAGGGAGAATCTGGACCTGGCTTTCCGAACAGGGGAGAGTGTGGGAATCCAAGCTTCTTTGGTGAGATCCGTTCGAGCTCCAGCAGTACGGTCAGGGATGCAGGTATCAAAAGAGACATTGCACTGAAAATGAAAAGGTCATTGATTGCAGGATGGTTCACCCTGCCAGCCCAGTGTATATGTTCCTGTTCTCTGAACCACTTAAACTGTTGACAAGTGACACTAAGTACTTCTTCTATCCTCTTATAATTAAGTAAGCAATGTATGAGTTGTAGAAAAACCTGCACAGATTGTGACATGTCTAGACTAAATCATACCATTTGTTTCTATTTGTTTTACTTATTGAACACCCCCCCCCCCCTCCTCCAATTAGACAGTGGAGGAGATGCTGAAGGTGGGAGGCCCAGACTGGCAAGGGGTTCTGGGATACGTGGAGACCATTTACCGCCACTTTGAGATGTGATGCTGGTCCTGCTGTTGGAGGATATTCAACATGGCAAAGTGTCCTTATTTATTGTCTCTTAAGGAAGAATTGCTTCAGGCTCGATTAGAACAGCTGCTACCCTAGAGCCGCCTTGGCGGAACCGTACCGGACCCGAAAGCTCGGCCTGGCTGAGTGTCTACCAGTCACTGGTGGTCTGGAAATTTGAGCCTAATATTTTCAGGCTCAAATTTCCTGCAGCATTTCTGGAAGAAGGAAAACAGCACTTGCGGGAAAAAGCTGCCCTCTGTGTTTTTCGTAACTGGATAAACATACAAACACAAAAAGGATGCTGCAGTATTCAAACTCGGTGTCATTAAGCACGTGGCAGTTTGCATCGTCCATGCCTCAAAGCTCACAGTTTTACATAACTCTCCTTATTTGTACAATGCCTTGGTGGGGGGGGGGGGTTTTATCCTTCTACAACTGAAAAATCCCTCCCTCAAGCAGCAGCCTCTCAGGCTTGCTCACCACGCTGTTGCCTTTCCCTCTGATAGTCAAATTAATGCCATAGTAAACACTGCTGATGGCACACACTGGGTTTATAACCAATGAAATGTTTTCTCTTAAAATAACCTTTACTCTGTGTTTGTGCTCATTGGTTTATATTTGCAAATTGTGTATAGTAGGGGGTTACAAAAATTAGGAAATATCACAATTTCCCCTTCAAATTTACAGAGTGTTCTCGTAATATTTTTAACTGGTTCAAGGGTAAGGGAGCATGTAGAATCAGTCTTCAATAATCATGGTTTCCTTCTTTCAGAGGCTTGTGACCATTTTTCGGAGTATGTGGCTCTTTTGAAGGCGCGTGTCTTTAGCGGTTAGCGACACTTGTCACAGCAGAGCTTCGATCCTGATTGGCTGCCAGTGGCTGCCATCACTCTGTTGGAGTTCCTCCATCTGCCGTCTATAGCAAACCTAATGTAATCGCAGGGCACCCTGTAAATATACATGCACTTTCACGCGTACTTTGTACAGGAGAATTTTAAAGTGGACGCCAAACTGTCAGTGACACTGGTGGCCACGTGCTGCCGTCGCCCACCAAGCTTTTTAGCGGTTCTGCAGAATGACCAGAGGTAGAGTCACTCCACAGACCTCAAATCGGTGGAGATCCTCATGTCAGCCTGAAAGTGTTTTATACTAAAATTGTCTAAATGCTGTTTTTGGTGTGGAGTCTGTAGCCAAAGACTTACTGTAAAATAATAAAAGTTGTCAGCTGAGACCGTTGTCCCCCCAGTGATTCCTAGAGATGAAGTATCCAAGCTGCAGGCAGCCTCGGCTGTCCTCGCGCCAGGGGTGTGTAGATCACGGTGGTGGCACCGTCGGCCTGCAGGGGGAGCTCCATTACATGCAGACTTCTTTTGGACACCCACCCCCTGCTCTCCTACCAAGCCATCTATCATCTGCTAGCTGGTGGTGGATGTCGAAGTATTACTCAGCCAGGTCATGGCAATGAACTGATCCCTATTGGCCACTGCTGTCATCATTCATCCTGAACCATCTTCTAAGTTACAGGACATCTCAGTGATCACCCACTTACTCATCCCTAATTAACCAGACATTGCAAATACCAAGCCAGTCTGGACTGGCTCTACATTTATGTATGACATTACACAGAACAATGCATTTTTCCCTTTATTTGATATTTATTCATTAACAAAATGTTGAAATGATGGGTCCAATACAAAACTGCAAAATGTACTTTAAAATCACGTTCAAAAACAAAAATGCACACTGCTAACTTAATCGCCTTTGGAATCAGACGCCGTCATGTAAGGTTTTGAGTCTTGGCATGAACTCGGCAGCTAAGGGATGTGTAACAAGCAATGGCTTCAGAAGAGTGCTGGGTCCCAGTCAAAGTAAGGGAATGTGCAGCCTGATACGCCCTCCCTGTAGGTGCAGGGGCAGTTCATGGTGCGTAGTGTTTTAACACCCCCACCCCACCCCGAAACACCTGGATCAAGAAATGACAATGGTGTGTTAAAGCATTTCAGCATCATTTCGCGCTTGAAATACTTTGTTTCAGCTCCTAATAAATAAACGTTAAAGCATTTAAAATCAAATTACGTTTAAGTAAAAACCTGAAGGGAAAACAGACTGGAATGAAAATTTTCAAAAACAAAAGTTACAAAATACATGCAATACTACTATTAGGGACAGCCAGAAGGAAGCCTCATGAACCATTTTCAGTACTTTATGACCCCTCTAGATGGTGCTCTTGGCTTGCTTTGGGGAATCTTCGAGCCCTATTTTTTCCAATGACAGCACCTTCTGGTGGAGTTGAAAAATACAGGAAATGGCTCATAAAGCCACATCTTTGAGATCATTAACTAGAAGGAATTTAACTGTGGGTCTATGATGCTGTGACTCCACCTCCAATGGGTGGGACTGACAACGGAGGCAACAGGAGGGACTTTAGTTTGACAGACATTGCAGCGATCTCCGGGTCTTGGGTTTCATACATCTTGACCAGTCGGGCAAACTTAAGGACACCTAAAAATTGCAGAAATGATTGACAAATTATGGGTACTTCCTGGCTTGTACCTATCAGCATGCTCTTCTTTTTCTGGATTTTACTTTTGCAAAATCTTTTATTTACTCTTGTGGCATTTCCAGTCGGCTTTCATTAACATTGTCTACGATCTACATAACTGGCAGAATTTGGGGCTAACTGAAGCCTTGTCGGGGCCCCGTGTGGAGATCCTTACCTTCGCCCTCATTGTTGAATCCATAGGCCTTGATCACCTCCTGCTGGATCTGAGTAGCCACAGGAAGCACTAGCTGCAGCATCTTGCCCATGTCGTTGCAGGCACTCTCCCGGGCCTCCTCCATCCGAGCGGCATTCTCCGGAAGAGAGAAGGCCTGGATCACCTCGCTCAGCACCACTAAAACCCAGAGGCCATCACCAAATGTCAGATCTGGCAATGTAGGTGACCACAGGCTCCATATGCAACATGTATGGGAGTTCCACTTCATCGCAATAGTTAAACAAGAAAAGAAATCACTAAAGCCCAAATATAATAAAGATTATATACTCTGGGAAGGACAAGAGGAGATGAAATGATGTGTGAGATGGGTCGCCCTTGGAGTCATGCCTATTACGTTACCTCTAGCCTGTTCCACAGTCAGGATGGGCTGCTGGGCAGGAGCGGACGCCATGCTAACCACCTGTGGGGGTGGGAGAAGCAAAGGCAACTAAAGCTACAGGAAACATTGCTGATAACCCGAATACCCGAAAGGTCCGCAACGGGTGGTCGACAATAAGGTTATTCCCCTCCTGAATCGCTATCTGCAGTATGGTAATGAACTGTCCGCCATTTGAAAAGTAAATCCGCCAAGTAAGTAAGTAAATCTAGCATTGGACGCGGGGACGTACAATCCAGTCAATGCTAATTGTCATTTTTGTGTAGCTAAATTTATTACGTTAATAATGATCATGCACTTAACCAGAAATACATTAAGCAGTCTAGCCGCTACCCCACAGCACAGCTCCAGATGCAAAACCTTAGGCGGCTAGGTAATTAGAAAGATGAATAAAAGAGAGGGTGTACCTAGATCGTGTGTATCCCTCACACAAACACACACACGTGTGCTGTCGATGTGAAAGAAAACAGCTGTATACACACACACACCCAAGCTGGATCCGCGTCGGAAAAAACACTTCCGCCTCCGCCAACTGTTCCGGGATCAGATCAGATTAATACTTGGTACGGATCGGCGGGGAGGCGGAGCAGTGGAGACCGATCGAAGATCAGTACTTAAACGTTTAGGGTAACGGGAAGAATACAGGGATGTGTACCATAGAGAGCGAGTAGCGGTGATTTAGGAATCGTAGTTCTTTTGTCTGCCATCTAGCGATGGTCATGTGTAATTATTTTTTATTGCATTTCACCTTTGTGCTGATAAAGTGAGATTAAGCCTATGTATACAACAGCATTCGGATGAATTATGGGTCCCTGTCCACCAAAAAAGTACGCCAGACGTAATAATGATATAGTCTCCACTACACAGAAACACAGCATTAGGTGTAGGTTAACACCTCAAGCTAAATATCTTATTGGCCTCTATCTCAGCTGACTCCTAACTCTTCAGTGGTCACTCCCCACAAATTGGAGCGTATTTCCCACGCTAGTTTCAAAGGTAGTCTCCTGAGTCCACCTCTTCATCATCTCCAGTGTCCTCCATGTCATCATAGTAATAATTGTCTCCTCCAGTTAAGTGCCACTCACCCACAATGCTGATAAACATATTGAGGTGACAGAAGAGGAAAAATCAGTAAAAGTCTAAATGAATTGCTGTCATATATGGATTTACATGCATTGACACCTGGATCAGATGGGATGGATCATGATTGGCTGGGTGATTGACTATATATATCTGGCTCAGCCTATCCGGAGGGCTGCTGGTGAAATGACTTCATCACCATGGCCAGGTGGATGCCATGTACCTCTGTGGTCTCCCATGTGCTTGGGGCCGCAAAACAGGGAGTCTGGCCATGACAGAAGAACTCGGTTTAGAGTTTACTAAGTCCTGGATGCATGTTAATGGAGATGTATTATCTCCAATTCAATACCTCTTTTAATACACAATGATTGTAAACAGCTGCTCACTGTATATAACACTGCAGTATACTTACTCTGCCACAGTTTTAATCTGCATTGCTTGAGGTCCCTGACTTGGTTTTTAGCTACAGCTGTGGATAGACTTAATATTTCAATAAGCGGACACACTGGATGTTATATTTAACATGTTTATATGATATATGTTATAGGGTATTGTACACATTATGTAAGACTGAATAAATATTTACTACAGATTTTATATGCCAGAGTGGATGGTCCTTATGCTTTACTTCTGTATAAGACCTATAAGTCACTTAAACATGCTGTGGTTTACATGGCGGCAAAGGAGACTCTCCTAAAATGTGAACCGATCAAAGTCACAGTGATGTCATTAGACCTGGACGGAGATGTGGGGATTGTCCCCAGGGAGGTAGTTGCTGATGCCCTTCTTCCTCCAGCTCAGGTGAGGCAGAGGGAAGGCAGACACTTTGCAGCTAAATATGATGTCATTTCCTGTATAGTTCTTCAGGTCTCTCAGTGGAAGATGTGTGGGGCTGATGGGAGTACAGGCAGTAAAATGCACAATTGTTCATGATTATTGTGACAAATTATGGTTAAGTGGGGAGAGCTTGGGGTCAGAGAGCAGGGTCCCTGCAACACCTGGCCTTAAAGGGCTTTGCTGAACGGCCCTAATCCTTAAAAACTATTATTCTCTTTATTCCAAATTCACTTTCTCATGTTATAAAGGCCCCTTTCTCTGAATCGCACAGCTCCTGTCCAGTCAGCCGTAGGATTGTATCTCTCTGGCTGGCAGCTTTTCTCAGCTCGCACAGGTTGGGGTGACTGCATCCACCGGAGCCGCATGCAGAGCCCGATGCCCTGCAGGCACACATGGCCTCTGGCTGCTCCCTGTGGCGGCTCCCTGTGGCGGCCCCCATGAACCAGTCTTCGGCAGCGCAGGTCCTCCCTGCAGCGGTCGTAGATATCCTGGGTCTCATGCAGCTCACTTGGCTGTCCCTCCACATTGCTGCACCACAGTCAGCGCCTGCAGCTGTTGGGGATGAGCCCCGCGGGATGGGTGGTGGTACCAGCGGGGACTGCCACCCCTCACACTCGACATATGCCCCCCACTGCCACTGCGGCGGGGCCGCCAAGCATAGCTGGACACCTAAGCTGATGAACACGTAGTAGCCGATGCACCATACGAACCCTCTTCAGCCTCACCTCGCTAAGCCACACCTTATACCCCATCCCAGTAAAGTTACAGAACCTCCGCGGGTGTCAAACACTGGCACTAACACTAGAGAAAGAGTGAGAGAATGACAGCAGATGGACTGTAGATCCTCCAAAGAAAAAAAAGCCCAAAGCCAGCCGCTGGAGTAGCACCTGCCCTCATCCCAGCACTCCTCTCCCCACCTTGAGATGTTAATCTTCCCACCCCCTCCTCTTCCAGATCCTCGCGCCCCTCCCTGCTTGATTCAGGGGCTCTCGCTGTCTGCAGGGCCATGCCAGGTGCCAGGGATTCTTCTACCCGAGCCAGCATTGCAGTGACTTGTCACACTGTGGTCAAAAGTGGCGGGGAATATAGAAAATGCAGGACAGACTTGCGGCGACAAGCACACGCTAGATACACTAACAGCTTGCTGCTTGGTCTCATACACACTCTTTATGAACCTAGTATTCCAAGTAAACCGGCAATATGATAAAGTGTTTATGAAACAAATGCATAAATTAGTGCATATAAAACTCTGCCTCATACACCCCAAGCTGTTTTTCTCTGCAGCTAAGGATTCTGGAAGAAAACTCTGAAATTCCTGCTTTTGGCAAATATTCTTGTGTAGTGTGCTGTGCACAAAACCTGTTCTCTAAATATTTTTTTCATTTTCTGAGGAGAAATCTGGGAAAACTGCCTCCTCAGTGATGTCCATGGGAGACATGCAATGTGCTATTTCAAAGAATAATGAAGGAACAACGTCCCCAAACCTCGTGAAATGCAGCTGAATTGGTGATTATAACTTCTCAAGCTTCGCTGTCGTGTTTGATGAGCTTTAAACATAGCATGATAGTTGCTTTTTCCATAATATACGGTTCTTGGAGGCCCCCGCAGGCTATTAATCGTCATCAACAAGTAACTCCATGTCAGGGAGACACTTTGAGCTATTCCGGGTTTTACAAACTACTTTCAAACTGAAAGGCTCCTGCGCTCGGCTAAATAGTTCAGCTCTTCTTGTGCTTTGGCTGGTTTGTTTCCTTGACTGAAAGACTCATCCAGCTGTTATACAATAAGCATTAGTGACAAATGCATGATTATAGGAGACTGAACAATCAGCACACAGCAAGAGCTCATTGCCCAAGTGAAATCCAAATATGTTTAATTGGATGGGTAATTTACAATTCCTGTCCTAGCTCAGAGTGTCCTCCCTGACATGGATTATCTGGTCACCCTACTTCATGTATATGTTTACGCCAATAATTTGTAAATTAAAAATTGTAAAAACAATTTCCTTGACATATATAAAGTTACAGACTAACAGTTCTGTATAAATAAAAAAGTATAGTTTTTTAAAATAATTATTAACTATGTTTAGTTTGTCAATTGTCTTTGATCCTAATAGGTTTACATGAAGGAGTATTTCGTTCATTATGTATTTTGACCCTCGCTGCCCACCGTAGCGGTCCGTCTCTTTAAATCTTCCGGAAGAACTCTTGGGGATAAAATAATACTCAAACCGCATCCGCGCGTTTTACTAGGTCATATTGATCTCCTGTGGAGAACGCTCACGTCTCCATGCTGCTGAGCAGGGTCGGGGTAGTTAGCTTTAGTGTACGAAAATGGGGCCATGGTACTCGAAGAAGTATCTTTCATCCCGGCCTCCACGTACAGCTATGTCGAAGTCAAAGTGCTGGCTCCTCGGGAGTCACGGCTCAGCATTCGGGCGATCAGGGCGAGAAAAAGTACCGTGATAGTGTGCTGCTTCCCAAGACTGACTTTCCGATGAAACTGAGCGGTCAGAAACTACTGGATCGGGAAATAGAAATACAGAAGGTAAATCGCCGCAATTTTTATCTAAAAGACTAGAAAACAGAACTGGGCACATCAGCTGGTGAATAATTCTTGTGCCTCGCTATGGCGTATCTAACTGGGATTTCTGAAAACGTATATTTCATAAGAACATAAGAAATTTACAAACGAGAGGAGGCCATTCGGCCCATCGAGCTCATTTGGAGAGAACTTAACTAATAGTTGATAGTTGTTAAAATCTTATCTAGCTCTGATTTAAAGGAACCCAGGGTTTTACTTGCGCTACACTAGCAGGAAGACTATTCCATACTCTAACTACACACCGTGTAAAGAAGTGCTTCGTAAAATTTGTTTTAAAATGTTCTCCCGCCAATTTCCACTTATGTCCACGAGTTCTAGTATTTAAACTAATATTGAAATAGCCATTTGGCTGAACAGCATCCAGACAATCTTATAGACCTAGATCATGTCCCCCTTAGTCTCCTTTGCTCAAGGCTAAACAGATTCAGCTCAGCTAACCTCTCCTCGTAAGACATTCC
>JABFEA020000029.1:22509518-22521272 GCA_019775915.2 Cyphomyrus plagiostoma | reverse complement strand
GAATATCGCTATGAATGTGCTAAAATATTTTATAAAGCTTTTAATGCGGTTTGACTAGTTCGTGTTTCTTGTTTGTTCGTCTCTCGGAAAAAATAATCTCACTCCAAATCTGCTAAAATATAAAGCAATAACACACAGCAGCGCGTTCATGGCGGCAGCCATGTTTGTTCTGAGATGTAGGTAGCTCACAGTTTCTGCTTTCACTTTGATAAGCTATGTCTATATTTTTTGTTTCCGTTTACAATTTAATGTAATGATACAATTTCTGTTTACATTTTTAGGTTAAATAAAAACGTGAGCTTACATCTCACTGCTTGTATTTGTATTTGAAAATATAATGTGAAATAATGTAGAAAAATTGATGGGATGCATCGCGATGCATCAAGATATCGAATTGAATGGAATCGCAGACATAATCGTAATCGGATTGAATCGTGGGACCAGCGAAGGTTCACATCTCTACCCCCTTCCTCACCCTTCCACATGCGGATGGCGATGCCGCGCCCCACGTCCAGTAGGGTGACCCGCCCAAAGTCATCAGTCACGCCGGCCAGCGTGTTGCACGGAGAGAGGCAGATGGACTCCCCATGGCGCCGAGAGTCCGGCAGTCCAAATCTGCACAAAGAAAAAAAATAAATAAATAAATAAAATCCATCTGATGACTCATGAGTCATCTTTATTTAGTCCTGACGACATCGTGCACTAGCATGGAAAAAACAGCAGGGGGCGCCGGCGGCACAGCACCTGACGGCGAGGGGAGTGGCCGGCTCCACTTTGGGCTTCTGCTTCTGGGCCGGGTCCTCCTCGTACTTGTGCTTGTGCTTCCAGCCGAGCCAGCCGCTGTAGAAGGGAGGAGCCCCCGTCAGGAGCAGAACTAGGGGTACACTGACGGCCCGACGTGACTTAAAATAGCACCCTTAAAAATATCAGCATAATGCCAGATGGAAGGAAGGAAAAAAAAAAAAAAAGTCTACATCATGGCTGGAAATATCGCCCAAGACTAACACATAAGACCAACGCCTACGTCTTGATTATTAACAAATGTCGGCCAATACCGATGTTTTTACCAATATATTGCGCACCTCAACGCAGAGCTGATATATAGACATATGCACTGACCTGGCTGCACTGAAGAGGGCAGAGGTGAGCTTGCTGGCCACAGCTAGAGCCACGTGGGAGAGGAGAGGCTGGGAACTGCCCTGCACACAGACAGACCACTGAAAGTAGGTAGTCACTGTTTAAGAAGCAGGCCGATTCACTCACTCGATTCGCTCACCTCTATCGCATAGTAGAATCCTGTGAAGGGGCCCCCACCCACGGTGATGTACTGGCACATGGCAGGGGGGCTGCCCTTCACAGCTGCATGGAAGCCCCCCAAGAGAGAGGCGTTCCTCATCTGGTCAAACACACATAGCGTCATGATACCTAAGGGCATGAGAGAGCACGTTAAGACACTCAGAGATCCTAGCTGTGGCTCCCTCTCCCCCTACGCTGATGCTTTGTGAGAATCTCCCACCAAATTCACTTCCTGGACACTTCCTCAGTTCAGCCAATCACAGGCCACCCCAGTCTCACCCACGCTGCTGTGGTCCACGATGGCGTTCATATCCTGGAGACCCCACTTCTTGTAGGCCAGGGGCGGGGGTTGCACCATGTCACTTCCTGCCGCTGCCGCTGCCGTCCAATCACAGGCGAGGGGTGAAGAAAGAAGCGGTGCAGTGGAGAGAGGATGAGTAAGAAAAGGACCCAAACCCAAAGTAACCCAAAGCGACTTTCTGCACAGCTGGCCGTGAGGGCTCCTCTCATACTTGAGTAATGGGCGGCAGTACCTCGTGCCACCTGGTTCCTGCACGCCCGCAGCGACTGAAAGAGGCTGAAGCCATCAATGGTGACCAGGGACGTCGGGTAAAGGATGCTGAGCTCCTCATGCTGGGAGACACAAGTAAAACCCGTCATTGTGGTGGAGGCGAGGGCGACGGCGAGGGCGACGCAGGAACCAGGGCATGTTGGGTACCTGCTCTGTGACCCCAGGGTGGCGGGGAATCTCATAAGTCCTGCACTTGAGCCTCAGCACCGAGTCCTCATTCAGCAACTGTGCCAGGAGCAGCACGCCGCTCTGAAAGGCGATTCGACACAATGCAGGATGATCGCCGCAGGGGAACACTCACAAACACGACCCATCCAATCAGAAGTCAGATGGAGTGGGCGCTGGCCAATCAGCACACAGTCAGATGCAGCAAGGGCAGTCATGCACGGTACCTCTGTGTAGAAGCGCACATATCCGGTGCTGAAGCCCACTACTATGCAGGTCCAGTCGGGACGGCCGGTAGAGCTCCTGCACACAGAACCATGTGACCAGGGAGGTACCTCCACAAGCTGCCCGCAAACAAACATGTGATGACCAAACAGCCGGTCGCTCCAGAATAACACTCACCTCTTCTGGCTGGCCAATGGGATGCAGATGGCGCTGGTCACACACTCCCTAAGGGCATGCAGAAGATATCAGTGTAGGGTCGACTGGTACACTCCTCACCTGCCCTGCCTGTTCCCCTTTGGAACACCATCACACCTGTGCCAGGAGCTCCACCTGCCCCACACCTTCCCATCATGCCTCGTAATACATTTCTCTCTCTCTTCAGGCCATCGCCAGACTTTTCCTTCCCTCATCCCTCCTTTTCCCCTCCCCGCTCCACAGCGCCCCCCTCACCCCTCCTCGGTGCTCAGCGTCCCGCTCCAGGACACCGCCAGCGTCATCTCATCTCGTCCTGCCTCGTCCGTCCGCCACTTAGCTGCAGCGCCGCGTGGAAATCGCGGCGGAGAAAAAAAAACGAAATGGACGTAAATGCACAAGGGACGGTTACAGAACAACCTGCGTGTTTCTGCTGTCAGAGTGAAGTGTGAGGGCGGTGTGAGAGTGTCACGACTGACCCGACAGAAAAACGGCCTTGTGCTTGCGTGCGATGACCAGCAGGTCGGAGCAAGGTGACAGGGACACCACACAGTCGTGCAGCCAGGGGGCGCCCTGCTTCTCAGGCTCCTCTTCGGGCTGAGGGAGAACTACGCCGTTAGCCCTAAACCGACTTTAACAATGCTTAAAATAATCACCCAAGCATATCATCTTCTAATTCCATTGATCCACTTTTCTCTTTGTTCAATTTGGGTCGCAAGGCAATTTGGGGACAGGAACGCAGAGTTCTGTGAGGAAAGCCATGAAGAGCAGGCTTTCACGCTTTACATCTGCAGCTCTGAAAGGTGTACTGCACCAGAACACCCTGCTGAGGTACCACCCATCAAAATGCCAACTTCCAATCCCTGACACAAAGAGTGACGCTGACCTTGACATCCTCCTTGGTTTCATCCTTCTCCCAAGACCCCCAGTCTGTGTCTTCCCAGCTCAGTTCCTTCTCTGTGCAAGACAGTAAGAAATGGACTCAGATTTCTATCTGCCAAGTGAATAGAATCACGGCCACCTGCTCAACACGGTCAATGGAGGAGAGAGAGATGTGCTTCTTGGTTGTGACACAAAGCTGCCGTCCTCCACAGAGAACAGGCCAGACGACAGACAGTAATAAAATGGAATGCGCTGGAATTTGCAGTGACTGCTGAAACAACAAGCTATAAATAAGATAAAGAGCAGCACGATATTGTCTGAGGATGCCAGCAGTGGACAGGAGACATAATTAACAAAGCGGGGTCTGAACCCTGAGGAGAATTTTTCCATCACTGGAAGCAGTGGATGTAAAACGCAGCAATGAGCAAGACTTCTAAGTAATCCTGACAAGCAGGGTTTACATTACCACATTATCAACTTTTTGCACTAGCACAAGCCTGTAATAACAGAAATAGCTCTAGTACATGAGTAAATGTATATAGAATGTAAACAAATCGGTCAGTCATACGATTAATACATTAAACGGCGGCTCACATCTGTGATGACGTGTGACTTGAAAAAACAGCAAGAAACATTCATCGGGGTTATTTTGAAGTGCAACCACTTTGCGTAAGGATGTCTATATTGCAGGATTCACCCCAACTCTTTCTTCTGTACGTTCGGTATTATGGAGCTGGTCATTCCACCTGCGGACAAATGCCTCGGTTCTTTGCTGCATCAGCCCGCTCCTTCACACAACCGCCTTCCAGCCCCGCGAAGCTGACAGGACATGCAGAACTGCAGCATGTTCAGCATCTGTATCCGGCTGCAGCCCGGACTCCCCGTTCCCACTGAATATGCCATTTCGAAACATACATTTCAAATGCAGAAAACATAAGTGTGTCTCTCAATGACGCATTTCTAGACGTCTCCCGTCTGATGACTCATCCAGCAAAGGGCAAAGGGACACCCCTCCCCATTAATATTACCCGTCCCCATCTTTTCCCCATTGCTGGAAAGCAGAGGTCCATCAGGTGAGCCAGCAAACCCCTCTCCCGAGTGGCTGACTCATGCAGACCCGATCCCGCTTGGTGTCTACAGGTGATCTTACACTCAATACATCTAACGAGAGCTGGGGGAGGGGGCGCATTCCCATACTGCACCATTATTTAGGACCATAAACTAAAAGCGGCCGCCAACCCCCCCGGTAGTACTCAAGACCGGGCCCAAACGTACAGGAACAGCACCCCTCAGCTCCATAAAGTCCCTGGGGCTGGAGACAGGAGCCAAAAGCTGTGGTTCTTACCTGCTTGACTTAAGTCGGTGTCTAATGTGCTCGTTTGCTGGCCCGGGAACAAGAACTCCCGGACCGTCTTGAGCTCTTGAACGCGACAAAACTCGACCAGACAGCACGACATAGCGCTGCCAGACTTGGCCGACGGAGAGGAGCTGGCAGCTAGCCTGCGATGGCAGGACGCTAGTATGCTGACTCGCTGCTCGGAAGAGCCCAAAGTCCTCCCTGTCGACGAAATTCACGAATATGAATGCGTTTAGCGCTACAAGATGTAAGGCTGCCACTGTCAACTACTGTTCGCCACCCCTCCCTATAACTCCCTCTTTTCCCTTCTCACAGCAGGATCTGCGACTTCGTCACCTCTCGGGACGGGCGCTATGGTGCCGACGCCACGTTACAGCGCCACCTAGCGTGCGGAGGACCAACAAGGTACAGTATTATCGGGCGTCTTATGGGGTACAGGACAGAACGCATTAATGTTCAGTGAGCGGCACGTCACATTTTCAGCTGTTTACTGAAATCGATGCCTGGATCCAGTGTCGCATATACCTAACTGTAATACAAATGTGGTGAAAAAATTATGAATATCCTATAAGAAACAAATTCTGTGACTTCAAAAAGGTTTATAATTACCTTCTGTCAAAGAAATGTAGTGCAAATGCCTTAACAGATGTGACAGCTCCTAGTGTTTCGCTGTAGGTGCTGTACATAAACGGTCCTTCTGGCTTTAAATAGATAGCTTAGTTTTGCTATACATTTGATTTGGTTTTAAGTCCGTAGTATTTGATTATTGGTTGTGTATTAGCTCGTATGGCAGAATTAATCAACAGAGGGCGCTATTTGCCTTTAAAACTGCATACGCTCACTTACTGTACTAGTAAGTGTAGTTTATTTGCTACTGTAAGCTACGATATTTTTCCCGTTTTGCAATCGTGGCTTTCCATATGCTGGTTTAGACAGTTTTATACTCCAACATAACGGATTGACAAAATGCATCTTAGTAACGAAATTAGAGGTCATTTGACATTCTAAAATCCAAGCTACTTGGTTGAATCACTTGTTTTATTATACGATTAAGCATTAGGTATCATAATAATACTTCCAGGATGGCTTTTAAGGGTCTTTAGTACACTTTTCTTGGAGGCACTCAGAAATAAATCAATAACGTATTTTTTCAAGCGTTCCTTTGAATTCGCCAATTCGTTAAGAATTCTTTCATTTGAATGTAAACTTACTGGAATAAGCCAAGACCCACTCTAACCCTCTACTGATTAACGCTTAGAAGATGTAAGAACGTATTTATAACATATTGCAAAAAATACTATGACATTATTTGCATGATCGTTCCTTATATAATTGAAACTACAATTTTATGAGTGATTCTGTCCTGGAGTTAATGTGAATATTACACTGTTAATACCCTGATACAACTACAGGTGTGATGGAGCTATGTTATATCATAGGATGTTCAGAGAGCGAAGAAGGTCTCCATCATCTTCCTCGTCTTCCGGGAGGAGTAGGAGCTGGCGAGCGTGGCCACATGAGCGGTCTGGTCTGGCTCCCAGTGTGCACCCTCCCTGCGAGGCCCATCTAAATGCCATGGAGCGGATGAACACCCCACAGGAGACCCAGTGTCCTCCAGTGCCGAACACCACGATGGACAGACCTCATGTGCGGACGACGAGATAATTATGAGCTCCCTTCATGATTGAATCTCCCAGTCTTCAAATCTCGCCTTACGGCTTTCTTGCTCCCTCCAGTCTGCTCTCCTCACTTTGATCCATCTGTTCATTTCCTGATTTTCCTGATTCATCCATCTCCTACTTGATGTATTCCGCATATGTGCATCGATAATCACTGCGCTTGTCGTAACTATTTGTTTTCGTTTATTACGTCCTTATTGTTTTGCTATTAAATTGTGTTATTTGGGGGTTTGAGATGCGGTGCATTAATCTCATGTTTATTAAATGTTAGTCATTGCGGTGTCCTATAGTACTTGCCACCTTCTCCCTGTTGTTTTTTTTTTTTAGCACCATCATCACTGGCTGAGTTGGCGCACCGGGATAACATGCCTACTGCTCCTGGCACTGGGGCTGCTTCTAGCGGGGCTGCTGCTTCCCGAGTTAGCCATTGCACTGCCCTGCGTCCTGCTCTCCATCGCCTCCTGTTGGCTGGAGGACCCGCTGCGGGCAGCCGTCAGGAGCGCGGCAAGGCACCTTCGCGGGGGATCCTAGCGGCCGACTTCCCGTCAGTGCACTTGCAGAGAGGAGTAGCACGCAGTCGCGAGAGGGAATGGAGCGTTTTAAAAACAGGAAATAAAGGCTTTTCCCATCCGTAAATAGCAGACCCTTGAAAATAACCTGCCCATTTTAAAATGTGCTTGAATGGAGCTACGTTAGGAAAAATCATAAAGTTACCTCTGTGCCAGGGTCATACGAGTGTACCGGGATGCGAGTTTAAACTTGCAGAGCCATAAAAAGTCTGCCGAGTCAGCGGCTGGCCCAAATGGCCCTGCAGGTGCATCTGCCTTATTCCTTCAGCATTCAGGCTGTTTTTCAGCACTCGTTAGCCACCCTGATGGAGCACAATGATGAGCGGTTTGGCGAATGCTTGCAGCCTCAGCCCTGGTACACCACGTGTCTTTATGGACAAAAGGTGCATTACTGCATGGATACAACACATTTAAAGTGACGTCTATGGTTGCGACATTTTATTCCCATTTGTACCGATCGCATTTTCTCTGCAATGTGGATGACGATGACAACGGACAAGAAACCACATTAATTGCAGTTTGTTCCATTTATTGAATTTCAAAGAGTCTGAAACTAACTTATACAAATCTCTAAACTGCTTTTAGTAACACTTTTGTTTCCCAGTATGAGTAAATAAATTATAAAGAAAACCGAAACAGTCAAACGACAGAAATTAGAAAGATTACAAAAGGAGAGGGTGTTATAACAAGGCAACGTTCTTAATTGAGTCGTGGTGTGTGCAAAGGTGTGATTTCCTACAGTTCACAGTGGGAATATTAAATCGGAGAGCAGGTTACTTTTCAAATTAAGGCAGCCATACTTTTAAGAGCGTCTGGTTACGGTGAAAGGAATATGTGGCTGGACCGGCTTCAGCTAGGAGGAGCTACACTGCAGCGAGAAAGGGCAAGGAAGTGTTGCTAAACCTTCAAGGTCCTGCAAGGTGTCAGCCTGACCTGCGTCCTGCTCTGCCGCCCAACTCGCTGCCTTGTCGCTGTGGACGGAGGCATACAGGGCCACAGTGTTGTCAACCATTAATAAGAATCCACTTACAGCAGCGCTATCAGAACCCAAAGTTTACATGAGCGCTGACACCACACAGACGACCCGTGGGTGTGGCACTGTCACAGCTTTAGTCCACAGCGACTGAAGCTAATGGGAACGGCTCTCCTTTGGGGCGGCTGAGCCTGAATCAGCAGTGGGAATGGCCTACATGCCGCGCCGGAACACCCGGGCCGTTCGCGGCTCTGTAACCGTGAGCCGTTCCTGTGTGTTCTCTGGCACACTGTAATGTCACCTCAGCAGCGTGAAGGGGGCGCCGGTCGCTCTGCCTTCTGCTGCGCCTCTGGGCGGAGGTCAAGGTGGGGGATGGTGCGTGAAAATGTCTAACCTGTAGTGCAGCTGGGTGGGTCTGAGCAGCCTGATCTGGCTCGACAGGTCCCAGCGAGCGAGCGAGTGAGCGAGCACCTCAATTCGCCGGCAGGCCTTTCGGTCGAACCCACAACTGCCCGGCGTTCTCGTCAGACTGCCAGGAATGCACTCATGCTGATTCCACCACCCTGGGATCGCCCTGCTCAGCATCAGGATTCCCGCCTGGCCCGCTGACCGGGCTGGAGGAAGTCAAACTAATTCAGGGTTTTAATGTCACTTCGAAATCAATCTTTAGTTGCTAATTGTTCTTGTTTGAAAGAAGGGATGCTTTACACTCTCTGATGTCTGCCGATTGCAGGCTTCAGCTGGTTTTAAATGGCATCACATGAGCTGAGCAACATCTCATGGCAGTAGCAGAAAACAACAACAACGAACAATATTAATATTAAAAATACCATCCAACGAGCGGAATGAGACGATAACTGCTCATGGCAAAATTTATGTACATGTATATAAGAAAGTGGGGGAGGGGTGCTGGACTCCCCCTGCAGGCAGAGGGAAGAATTACTGGGGTGTTGCAAGGGTGGGTCGTGGGGGGGCATCGGAGAAGGGGGCGGCAGCTGGGGCTGATGCCAGCCGCTCACCT
Organism: Cyphomyrus plagiostoma; assembly: GCA_019775915.2. Classification (NCBI taxonomy): domain Eukaryota; kingdom Metazoa; phylum Chordata; class Actinopteri; order Osteoglossiformes; family Mormyridae; genus Cyphomyrus; species Cyphomyrus plagiostoma. The sequence continues at coordinate 22,512,342 of JABFEA020000029.1, read as the reverse complement.
TTTCTTGGGGGCTTGGGTGGTGCGGGGTGGGGTGACAGGGCGCCCTGAATTCACCCCCCCGTACTGGTACTTGGCCTTCTTCTCTGATGGCTTCAAGATCTAAGGCGAAGCGAGAGGAAGACACAGTAAGCGTGTGTATGCACACACAGACGAACCTGCACTTAATGTGGAGGGAGAGGACGCCCACCTGGAAGGAGCACATGAGGGACTCGTCTACACTCATCATGCCACCGGCGTTGTCGAACTCGCCGCAGTAGTTGGGGGCAGAGAAGAGAGTCACCAGCTGCCGCTTGGCGAAGAATTCATAACCGTCCTCCACCACCTGCCGGGGGGGTGGGGGCGGGTAACCAAGCACGGTGCATCAGCTCCATTCACATCACTGCTCGGAGCACACACCTTTATTCCTGCCATTTTAATTCCTATTGATTTTTAGATTATTATTTGTAGTTGTTGTATTTTATTTTGTGTTGTTGTTCCCCCTTTTGACGTTGACGTGACGACGCCTTACAAGCTTGCAAAGGGCGCCCCACCCACTGGAGGACGTTTTTGTGTAACCCCACAGCGTGGAACCTAGCGGTCAGGTTTTCCGTGTCCCGACAGACACGCCCCACTCCCGGAACACGCCACGTTACCTGGTGCGCGCGGCAGATGAGGTCCAGGTCGTGTCGGTTCAGGAACTTGCTGACCACGTCGGCCCCGAAGGTGAAGGACACGCCGCGGTCGTTCTCCCCCCAGCCCTGCACGTCCTTGTCGGGGTCCGACCACAGCAGGTCACAGAGCAGCCCTGAAAGAGAGCGAAGATGGGCGTGGTGACGCCGCATGTCCCCCCCCCCCCCGGCACGCAGGAAGGGGTCCGCATGGTGAACACGCGCCCTCACCGGTGTCTGGGACATCGGTGGGCCTCATGATCCTCCGGATCTGCTCCATGGACTGCAGGTCAGGAGAAAGACCTTGAGAAAGGAGAGATGAAACAGACAAAGGGACAGCGGTAAATGGGGGAGCCTAAGAGGAACTTCTGTAGTCTGGTCCTTACTGGGGGGAGGCTGATAGAGGGGTGCAGGGCCTCAGCCCACCCTGCTAAAAACACACTGTACAGTCGGATTATCTAGGCGAGACAGCTGAAGCTGTGTATGCAGACTGCGGTAGATTGTTCAGGATGGCTACGCCACTCTGCCTGAATGCACCTTAAACCCCCCCTAACTCATTTACACAGAGGTCGCATCTCCTGCTTTCCCCCACGGCCGATTCGCTCACCTCCGTGGCAACAGAAGATCTTCTCGTCGATGATGGCGGCGATGGGCAGGCAGTTGAAGCAGTCGGTGAACGTCTTCCACAGCTTGATGTTGAACCTCCGCTTGCCTGCAGGGGTAAGGAGGAGAGAGAGAGAGAGACGACTGAAAGCTGAGCCGGCTAGATCGACGGCCGTCGACGTGCGGACCCGTTTCCGCGGCGACTCACACTCGTCGTAGAAGCCGTAGATGCGGTTGATGGAGGCGCACTCGTGGTTCCCCCGCAGCAGGAAGAAGTTCTCGGGGTACTTGATCTTGTAGGCCAGCAGAAGGCAGATGGTCTCCAGCGACTGCTTGCCTCTGTCCACGTAGTCGCCCAGGAACAGGTAGTTGGCCTCCGGCGGGAAGCCGCCGTACTCAAAGAGCCGCAGCAGGTCGGTGTACTGGCCGTGGATGTCGCCTGGGTGCAGAGAGTAAGGGCCCCGAATGGCTTAGTCTTTCTGCTGGTTGGTTCAGCCATTTTGAGCTGAACCTCCTGGTTGGTCCTGCTGGCCCTGACATGTATTTAGCAGATGCTTATGGTCAAAGGGATACAAGTGAGGAGAGCTTGGGGGCAGACAGCAGGGTTGGCCAGCATCCAGCACCTCTGGAGCGTCCGGGGTTAAGAGATTCCTGCGGCGATACGATTCCGGCTCGAGGGCCAGACGGTGATACGAATACCTCCACTGGTCACAACTCACAACCTTCTGGCACAGAGCCCTAACCCACGAGCTGCATCTGCCCCCCGCCAAATCAAAGAATGAAGATGAAGAAAGGTAGGAGAGAGGACAGGAAAATGGGAGATGGAGACGAAGGGATGAAAAGCAAAGGGACTGAGCGAGAGAGACAGAAAGATACGGCAAAGCAGATGCTATGAAGGTGACACCCTGCAGAGGTTATTAAGTGCAGCCCCGAGGTCTCGCTCCCTCGCCACATGACACGCTTTATCTGCTCTCTCTCCACTTATCTTTGCTTCCGCAGTGGAACAAGGACACCGGGGTCACAGGGAGAAATACGATGCAGGCGACCGGGGGGCGCAGGGGACCCGAGTCCTGCCAAGGACGCCGAGCGGCCCATGGAACGCCAAGCTGGTACCATGATAACAGGGCCGGTGCCCAGGGGACACGGGGACAGGGCAGAGAGAAACCAGGTTAATGAGGTTCCTCACACCATCATACTGCACGTGACACAGACGGGCGTGTGGTGCCGCGTAGGCGAGAACACGGCTGGAAGGTCCATGGACCCATAAGGGCTGTTCAATGTTACCGGATCTGTTACGCTAAAGCCACTGGGCCCCTAGAAAAAGCGACCACCTTCTACTGGACCTGAAACAAAATCCACAATCCTTCACTCCTCCCCAACATGGGGGCTCACCTACTCGGCTGACCACCTCCACCCCCTCAGGATGCTGACGTTCTCCATCAGCTGAGATGCCATTTATATCTTCCTGCTCTACTTGCTGAACTACTTTGAAGCAACGACTCTAAGGGGGGTGGGAGGGAAAAAGGAACGAGGGGGATGGAGAGAGGCGGGAATTACGGGCATGAGGTCTGAGG
>JABFEA020000029.1:22492723-22509418 GCA_019775915.2 Cyphomyrus plagiostoma | reverse complement strand
AGCGGGAGCAGACAGGGGAAGCGAGGCAGGCGAGGTCTGAGGAGCGGGAGCAGACAGGGGAAGCGAGGCAGGCGAGGTCTGAGGAGCGGGAGCAGACAGGGGAAGCGAGGCAGGCGAGGAACCCGGGTGAATAACTGCTTGCCTCTCCTCCGTGACCTCCTATCCTACCCTCCCCTAAAGCGAGCATTTCCCCTCCCGTGAATGTTTAGCCTGCCTCCCCACTGCCACCATACCCATGGCACACCCACCCTGCCAGCACGCACCTGCTCTCCAGTCCCACTCTGCCAGCCCCATAACCGTCAGCACCCATCTGGCCAGTAGGGGGTGCTGCCAGCAGTGTGTTTTATTCAACATGACGTGCTGCTGTAGTTACATAAGGCTGCTGGCCCCCCTGTTCTCTGTTCTGCTCGTCCCCGAACTCCCAGCTTGGCTGCCGCTTTCATTCTCCGCGGCAGATCCTACTGCCCGGCGCCTCTGGGGAAGTACCGCTATAGCGTGGAGACGGAGGGCAGAGTCAGTCTAGCTGAGGGCCAGCTGATCCATGTGCGCTGTCTGCCCCCAATGCTGTAATCCATCGATTACTCCTGGCCTCTCTGTGCACGGTCACACCTTGGCCCCTTAAGCTCACCCAGCTGCCCAGAATAACAGCCGTCCAGAAAATCAACAGAGGCTAATGATTATCAGGAGAGCGGTGGCACTGTCAGATACAGAAGGGGGCGGGTCTGGTGGGGGCGACACACTGGTAAGCATTTTGGGCTAGCGGGGGGGCGACTAAAAATACACCACGCTGTCACTGCCTGCTCTGAGACAAATGACTCGTTCTGTTGGGTTATGTGTTGTGCAAGTCGAGGTTCTGCTGTCCAGCCCCCCCACCAATGTCAAAGAAAATGCCTGTTCACACGAGCCCCCTACATGTCTCTAGGCCCAACCGATGTGGCCCTGCTCGGCAGCATACCTCAAACACCCCTCACCACATGGAAGGTTGATCTACATGCACAGAAGGCGGAGGATCTCTGCATCGGCCCTGTAAACCGGGAGAACCGGCATGCAGCGGTGCATTGTGGGTCAGCATTCTGCCCCTGCGGTGTTTGACGCTGCATTGCTGGGCTATGAGATGGAGCTTTTGGGTGTGGGGGAGGGACAGTCCGAGCTCTCTAGATACAGTAAGGCCCGTAAATGACGTTGGGAGTGGCCCAGAGTGAGGGAGGGCTAAATGAGAGGAGGGGGTATTCCCACAGAGCACCACGTGCATTGGTGTGTATATGTCACCCGCTCTCAACATGGCTGAACCCTTCTCTTCCACATAAGCCATCTCTAACCCCTTATTTCAACAGGGAACATTTAGCATGTATAAAGGGATGTGATACTAGACATTAAACAAAACAACAATCATAAATATTCCAAGCTTGCATTTGCAGCTGGCAGTAGAGGCAGGTAGTGCAAGAAAGAATAAATATGCGCATTAAATTAAGCCCATAAATTTGGCAGCTCCTGCGTAAACCCAGTGTGTGAGCTGGGCTTATTCCCAGGGGGACTGAATGGTCCTTCTTTCTGGTTACCCACGCGTGACCCTGAGCAGACACACCCACGGCTTCTGAAGGGACGACACCCAGCGGCTGAATATGAGGAAGACCTTGGAGGGAGGAAGGAGAGAGGAGCCGGCAGACTCACCGCAGATCTTCAGCGGGGCCTCCAGCTCCAGCAGGATGGGCTGGCTGAGGAAGATCTCCCTGGATTTGACGCATAGCCCCCGCACCTCTGCCTCTGTCATCTGCACGATCTTCCCAGGGCGGCATCCTCGCACTGCAGGAGCAAAGCAGAACGCTGCTGCTCACCCCGTCACCCTGGACACCCTCACCCACACGCATCACCCTCACCGCGCACCCCGACCGTGGAGCGGGCACCCACGTGAGCACCAGCAGAATTATTGTGGTTAATTCAGTCACGCTTTTCTTTTTTGCAGTAATGTTTCGCTGCTGTGTTTTCAATCTTGTCCTTTCTCCATGTTTAACTGGAGACATCCCTGTGCAGGGAGTCACTGTTGCACCCCTCTGGCAGGCAGCAAAAATACAACATGCTAAGGGCTCGGCAGACTCCAGTTCCAGCTCGCCCGCCCCCCCCCGCCGCCCCCCCAGACAGCTCTCAGTATCAGCCTTTCTGCTCATGTCAGGCACTGCTGCTGTTCGACAGTAACATGTTATGTTGTATTGCATCATCGCCTTGCCAAGGCTGCCGATGTTTGCACTACCCTGAGAGTATTTTTGGGAGAAAATGTCCACGCAACGACAGATAAGAGCCGGATAAACAAGAAAAAACGAAAAAAGAAATGAGGAAAAAGCAAAAAAAAAAAAAAAACAACAAAGACATCTACCTCTGTGACATCATTAACTAAACAAGAGTAATTGCATTATAAGTTCATCATTTCTATTTATAAAACAAACCCTGGGCCACTTTCATGTAGTGCATTTGGACTGAGAGGAAGAGACACCCCTGTGCGTAAAGTAATGGAGTGTGGGGGTGTGAGACACCATCTCCAGTATAAAGGATGCGCGCTTGTACAGGGGGTCACTGTTACGACAAGCCTGGCCTCTTATGAGCCGGCAGCCTTCGAAGGGGCTTCCAAATCGGGCAGTTTTAAATGCAAGCTGCAGGAAAACTGTGTTGACGAGAAGCCCACAAGCAAACGTCCCAACGCCGTTTTTAGGCCGCGGTATTTTTAAGGCACTCTGCTTGAAGCACTCTGGCTTCCCACCGCAAGCCGCCACTCTCTCGGCACGCCAGCAGCCAGCGCGCCCCCCCGCCTCCTCCTGCTGACTCAAGCGTGGCGAAACCACGCACATATGCTCGCTCGAGGGACGTTCGAAGGCGTCGGTGCCTGAGCCATGAGTCTGGCCCAAGGCGGTCGCTGATGCAGCTCCGCATGCCCTTGGAGGGGGCTGCTGCTTGTGGGACTAATTGGCAGTTAACACTAGGATGACTCCAGGGAGAATCAAGACCTAGATTTTCAGCGTTACCTCCTAAGCACCCTTTAACATGTGCTTTTTCACCACAAGAAGTGATCTAAAAATGGTGCATTAAAATGTGAGTTGAGTGTTATTCCACACCCACTTTTCTTAGCCCTGGCAGCAATGAATACAAGAGACGGCATTTGCTCACACAACTGCTAATCAATCGTGTTTAACTGTCAAGCTCCACCCACACCAGCAGTGCACCATCTGTTTGCACAAGCATGCGGACATGGCCACGGGCTCCTACACGCCTGACGTGCAGAGTCGTGCAGGAGACAGCACAGGAGAGGCACGAGGTGGCACTCTGCACTGTCAGAGCTGCGGTTTGCCAGCTTCCCACTGGGATTCCGCTGCCCTCCAGCTATGCCTGTGGGTGCAGGGCCTGACGCTGTGCCCATTTGCCTGATGGAGAGTGCACAGCTACGATCGGCTACCGGACTGGGGGAGCCCTGAAACCGACTCGACATTCAGCAAACAGCAGACCAGGGCAGCTGAGAACAGGCAAGGGCCAGACGTGCCACATCCAGAAAATCTGTGTTGCCACGATGCCAAAGTTCTTTGTACTGAAGGAGTGTTGCAATATTTTTACCAAGAGAGGAAGAATTAAGAAACAGCAGCCAACTCCCTAGTTAAAAAAAAAAAAACATATTTATTGCCAGGTGTTTCTCAAACACAGCTCACCTGAAATTACTTGACCAATGACCATATTGTCAAAGGCAAGTCCAGTCAAATACTGCACTCTACATCAGAACGAACTTCTCCCCCCAGTTCAGTGTGCTTCTCTCCACAACACTGCACCCACCCAGGCTCAGTACGTGCCAGATTTTCATGCCTCTCTATAAAGCTGTTTTTAAATATACTCACAGCGCAATCTCAGTGACAAACGACCCCCTCAGAAAGTGGGATTATTTTCCAAACTGGTCCAACCCGCTTGCAGCGTGTGACACCAATGTAAGCAGGAGTTTGGGAGTAGGGGGGTGTGTCAGCATGTGACCACACAACTAGCCAGTTTACTTACCCAATGACTAACCCCCTTGGTATCCAATCATCTTCAGTTTAACAGGTGTAATCCAGATTGGAGCCTTGACACAAATGGCATTTCATTGACTAATTCTTAATATGAAGCTTCCCGCCCATTACAGCGCCAGTACATTAATACATTTATTCACATTTTTCGTCATCAGAAGCATAGTCTCCAGTCTCCTGAGATACTAGCAATTGTTATACCAGTGTTGTAGTAAAGATGGGCGGCACAGGCTCGGCCAAAGGGCATTTTTACCCCCCACACCCGAGAATGGAGGAATTTGCGGCCAAAAAGCTATCGATCCACCCGCCCCCCAACCCCTACAGCAAAAATGGGGTTTCCGGCTGCACACGGACAGCGAGGGCAACGTAGCAGCCGAGGTGATCCAGGGAAAGGCAGCAGGCAGCCTAAACTGCGGTCCGAAGCACCTGACACACCATGGCGGCAAGGAGGCAACGGACAAAGCGCGGGGCACACGGGGACCCCCGCCCAGTCTCACACAGGACGCTACGCCACAGTCCGCGCTAAATAGGGGTGCAAGGCGTGTCGAAGCCCCCGGACCCGGAGCTGCGTAGCCCGGCGGCGCTAGCGGCTCCCCAGCGAGCCCCGCTGTTTATAAACACCAGCGCGGCGCTTCGCCTCCGGTCCGAAACGCGGCGACGGCGGCGCGAACGGGCGAGCGGACGTCCCTTTCGCTTGCAGCTTTCCCTTCTTCCTCCCACTTTACCCCCACAGTGTGTCCCAAGCGAAGGCGGCCTGCTCTTACCTTCCAAGAGCCGAGAGATGAGGCTGTCAACGTTCAGCTCGCCTTCCGCCATCTTCTGAACTGTAATCTGAAGGGGAATCGCCCTCGCTTCTCGCGCTTTCCGCCAGAGGGCGCGCAGGCGCGCAATCACTAGGCAGTTCAATAATAAAAACGGTGGTAACGATGATAATACTACTATAATAATACTAGCTTTTAATGAACGGTAACATAATTAAAAACGCAACAGCGATGTAGTAATAATTGATAAAATCAGATATTTATAAACTGCTAATTACAAATAGATAAACACCGTCACCTTTACAGGCCACCTTTCGAAAGGGTGTTGCCTGAATTGTTTGAGATGGAGAAACATTGAAAACACCGCCCGTTTCACTAGTTAACAGCATGTGGATGCCTGTATCTGGAGTTTCATTTGTTTTCTTGATCGTATTAATTCTAGACAAACCTTTCCAACAGTCTATGCAGTGTCTGGTGGTGGATAAAGACGAAATGTCAAATCTGAGAACATGCATTAAAGCTATGATGACATTTCCCTGTTTGCTAATGCCATCAAAGTGTAATACTGCATTTTAAATTTAGTCTGTGTAACATAATTACTGCACATGAGCATGTTGTGTATGCAGCGTATCGGAGGTGAGCACCACCCTTGTTAATTTGGTGGTACGTGTGTGCAATGACTTTTAGCACTGATTTTTAGTCTAGTTTCGAAGCGCCGGCACATCTCCCACATGCAGACACTTGACACTCGCATATGGACCCTACAGCCGTTGCTAACACCAGCCTGCTTCCAGTTCGTTCTATATTTAGGCTTCGCCTTACTTTCGCTTTCTGCTCAGCTCACCAAGCCATAGTTACTCGCCGCTATTCACCGTGCAACGAACTGGAGTCTGGTATTATTAAAAACTCAAGAAGTGGCTCTAATGGATTAGACTGCTTTAAACATCCTGATGCATTTGCAAACCGTCTCTGCGCATATGACATGTTCAACACATGAAGCATCTTCTCAGCTGTGTGTATGCATACAGTCCGTCTCTCTAAAAACGCAGGGGAGGGTAAAGACTCATCCGGCTTAAATGCCTAAATATCTGATTATGACACAACGAACAGAATCAGATGAGAAGTTTTTTTTATTAAAAACAAATCTATGAATTTTTCTGTAAATACATATCTGTATTTACTACATTTATAAAGCTTCAGATTTGTCACACATGCCTTGTAACATTTATGAAGACACATTAGCGTGATTATCCAGGTTGATGACACAAGAATCAAAGCTGGAGTAAGCCTCTAACTTCATAGCATGCTATGTTCATTAACAAGGGCTTCCCAACGGCTCGATTTATGAAGCAAAGAAAACTCTGAAATCTTAAATTACAGAAAGCACATGCATGGCTATTAAATAGTAGATTAAGGGGATTAAAGGGTTTGTCGTTTACATCCATGCATGCTGTTGTCCAGAGGAGGATTTCAGTTGTAGGTGCATTATTGATGTCAGTCCATGTGCCTTTTGTTTCCATATTTTAAAATCAGAACCCAGCACCTTTCAGCTCAACATTCAGAGTCGCTGTCCTCTTCATCTTCTGGTCTCTGTAGAACAGCAGGAGCCAGGTGACCCCCCAACCAATCAGCAGGCCCGTGACCCCGACCAAAGCCATCACCCAGATGGGCACTATATCCTGACACAGAGACTGAAACGGCATGGCGGTACTGGTGGGCGTGGTACTGGTGGGCGGGGTGGGGGCGGCAGTGGTGGTGGTGGGAATGCTGGGAAAGCTGTTGACGATGGTGAATATGTACGGCTGGTCCTGGAGGGGATATAGAGATTGATCTGAGCAGACTGGAGGTGACCGTGCGAAGGGCACCTACCCCTGCTCACCCCTTGCTCCTCTGATTTCTGTCCTAACATTTCACTTGGAATTTAAACCCCAAAATAATTCAATTTCAATCAAGCTGAAGGCAAATTGTTAAAAAAATGTCTTGCAGCAAGGGCAGGGGACATTTAAAGTTAAATAAGGATTTATAACAAACAGTGGATAAAAAAACAGCTCATTAGGCATTGTCAGAATAATAGTCTTAGTCTTTTATCTGAAAAACAATCCAAAAATACTCTCAGGCTGAAGTCAGGAATGTTAATGTATGTAAAATCAGCAGCTAAATTAAACCTAATTAATTGGAAAGCTCGTAAACAGTAGCTCCAGGGCAGAGTTAAACTGAGTGGGGCTCAGGGTGAAATACAGAGCCAATGATGAGCTTCTCTCACCTCTGTAGGACACCGCAGCTTGTTACGGTCGTAGGTGAAGTTGTTGTATGTCTGCTTCTGGCCCACAGGCTCCAACTGCAGTGACATCATTGCCATAACCGTATCATTATTGTCACATGACGTAACCTCCCCGTGAGGTAACTACATCCATGGGCTGTTCATGCACACGAACCGAGAGGTGGCGCAGACTCTGTACAATAGCACGCATGCCACCTAGTGGCGGCGAGCGTCCTCACGCCCTTACCATGTTGTTCCAGAGGGACATGGCCATCTCAGCGTGGCCCTGCTCGCTGAAGTGGAAGCAGTCCACCGAGAAAAAGTTCAGGTCCGGCTTCCCGTCCTGAGCAAAAGCAGAACAGTTATTGCGCCAATGTGGGACAGCACGTTCACAGCCCGAGCCATGAAAATACATGTATGGCAGTTCTGACAATGTCTACTGTCGTAGAGGACAGAGGGCTCATGTCAGTGGGAACTGAGAGGCCTCACGCCCCCTCTAATTTTTTGGAAGTTAGATGTTTTTATTGTATTAATAATTAATTTGTATCACAAGATTGCCTTGCAGACACAGCACATTTTATTTTCATGTCGTTTCTTAAACGCCTGCCTAGATTCAATTTCTCGTATTCCCCCTCTCCCTATCCAAAACTAATACGCAGTGCAAGCATTGTTTGATTTCATTTGAATTGCGTAGTCTCTGAAGCTGAGCGCTCTTTGTGCTAGACGCTGCCTGGATTAAACATTCAAATAAAGTCAGTCATCTTCTAAAGTGCAGCTTTTTGGCTACATATGTCGATGCGTGACCTCGGCCTAGCGGCGATTTTACATTGGTGATGACAGATAGCTGTGTTTGTGTTTAGAGAAGGTAGGTGGAGCACTGAACAATATTAAACTGAATCCAGGGATGGCCAGGGATTCCTGCTTTCACGATGAAGAGCTTCATGTTACAGCCTCGCTGAAAGGTACAATAGCAGGGTCCTTAATCATCTATCTGTACTTTGCAGCCACACGTCCACATCACCATGCTATCTGCTCTCACAGACGTTAATTCTGTACTTTACAATCTTGTACTTTACTGGGATATTCTGCTGTACTCACAGCGCTGTTATTACTTGCTGCTGCCACCTTGTGGATACAAAGGATACTAATGACAATATACCGCATTTGAGGAAGGTTACAAGCTAACATGTAAATGAAAATTGCCACATAGAACAAGTCTAATAAACAAACATGTTGTCCTTACTTATCTCTAAGAATTCTTTTATGCTAAATGAAAAATGTACTTATAAACAAATGTGAGATATGTTAGTAAGTTCAAGGTAGTTATACATACAGTATTTCCATTATTATAGAATAGATGTATTGTTAAAACTGTATATTTTTAAGTATGTGTATGCCATTATTTGTTTGACTTTGCACAGAAATATTTCCAGGAGTTAATCAGATTTCAGCAAATTAGATAGGCCATAATTACTCTTTTCATTCAGAGTTTCAATTGGTCTGGTTGATCTGATATTCTCCCTCGAAAATATCTCCTTTGATGAGGTGTCATAAAAAGCGTAGGGGGCTCACCAGCCCAAGCGGGATGATGGTGGTTTGGAAGAATGGCTGTATGACCACAGCGAAGTCTTCGCGCCCGCTGTAGCGCCCCCCCCAGACCAGCCGCTCGGTCTCACCCTGCGTGTGGAACATAGATAGAGCGAATTCCAAAAACTCGTTTTCCAGTGGCTGCCCTTATGGTCATATAGGGAATTTACATTCATATCTGAACCATATGTCTCTCGGTTAATAATCCTATGAGGATGGGCTCATTATTCAGAGTATACAGATACTTCCAGTCCTCATACTTAGAAACTACTCCCCCCCCCACCTCGTGGTTCAATTACTTTCCATGACATAGTCATCAGAATCCCTCTCCACTGTCAAAAAACACCTGCTCCAGAAACCCCTCTACCAGTCCAGCACTTTTCCATGTTATCGGCTTCTTGCTTTGTTATAAACTGCTGAGTAGCTACTCACACTTACACTTGTAACTGGACATTGACAGGAAGCTCCATGTAGCTCCACTTACGTCCAGGTTACTCCCACACAGCTATATATCCGAAATGTGCTGTTTGACTCACCTGTACGTTGGACAAACGCGTAAATGTGAAAACCACAAACTATATCTCAGTTTACTAAACTATCTATATTGCTCGCTTCCTCACACCCTTGCGACCCCCTAATCCCCTTGAACCGACCTGGAATTCCCGATTGATCCATCTCATCTCACTCATCTCCAGGGAGTCCTCTCCTGGAGTCAGAACACAGGGACACATGTTCCTGGAGAAGGGAGCAAGCGGGAAGCAGGAATGAGACACTCATCCACACGTAGAAACTATAGACACCAAGGAACACGGAGAGTGAGGTGCCCTCGTCCACAAGTAGGAACTGCTGATATCGGGGGTGTGTCTGAAATTGCATACTTCTTCGCTATATGGGGAAAAATGTAGTATGTGAAGCCAGCCTCATTTCCGAATCCTGCCTGAGACGGTAGGTTAATGGTATCTGAATGACATCCTATATTCTGTGAAATTCTGAAGCATCTCTGTATAGGTATAAAACAATACCTAGTTACATATGTTGACCAAACGTTTATTTTTTTCATCGATTCATTTTAACAGTTTTAATCTTTGTGGGGGTCATGCATTGTCACTGGAAAACATCCGGGTCAGGTAATATGCAAGATGGCGACCGCAGTGTGTTCGAGTGCATGCATACTGCTCTCATGCATACATGCAATATGCGCTACATTAACAGTAGTAGACTTCTGATAAAATCCAGTATGTACTGTGCAAGTATGTGATTTCCGATGCACCCCAAGGCACACAGACACTGAGATACCCTCAAGGGGAGAACAAATGTGCACTAAGACGTCCAAACTTACTTCTGCAGCAGTGAGCAACCGAGTGAGTCTCTCTTGATCTTCCTGAGGCCATCAATCTGCAGGATATCCAGCACATTGACCAGCATGCGGGGAACCTGACCAACATGCGGGGGACACAGCCTTGACTTTCGGAAAATGGAAGAGCTGTAATCTAAGTCTGATCAGAAATTTTAACCCAACCCACTGCCCTAAATACAAGCGACATTTGAAATCAACCTCCTGCTGAAAACGAGAGCCAATCAGAGCAGCTTTTTACATAAACATCCTCTGCTTTAGAACTGCCAGCAGAACGGTAGCTGCTTGAGAAAACGACAAAAGAGATATGTTCATGTCTGAGGAAGACTGAAAGCTGTTCGCGATCTAAGTGCATCTAAAAACCGCGTGATTCGTGATCGGCGGCCACGAGGACGTGACTCCAGTGAGCACGGCCCGTGACTCCAGGCCTAGACTCACATTCCTGTACAGCAAGTCCAGGCTCTCCATCAGGTAGTGGCTGTAATTCTGGGGTGACAGGGAAGCCTGGGAAGAGAGAGGCTGCCTCACACAAATGTCCATTTGCAGGGGGCATCCAGAATGCAGGTGGATCACAGGTAGGGTTTGGGTTAGCAGTGTAGATTAGCAACCTGGACCGTAACGCCCCTGTAACGGTACACAGGAGCAATGTTCAGGAGTGAAGGTCCTGCTTTATTTGTGAAAGTAATCACACGACAATGCTGGCGGAAAGTCGCACCCGGGCTCGTCAGAAACAATAAAGTCACCATAGCAGCGGAGGGAAATTAAGGAAGGTCATGGGGCAGGGGGTAGAACGTGTGATTAAGTGCTATATAAAACACAGTGACACACTTTTTAATCCACACGTGAGAATGAGATATGGGAGAGGGGACGTTGTCGATTTGCACCTGGCTGATAGCTGCTTGGCCCAGTTCCCAGATGTCATAACTAACAGTAGAGAAGTAACAGATTTGACAATGCGAGGCTAAGTGAGGGTCACCTATCTGTGAGTAAACAAGGACCTTTGGCAACCCTCCCTCAGGGTTACTAAGCTGTACTGCTGCATTTCGGAGGGCTGGTGTATGTACCCAGCGATGTACATGCATCCTGTCCTGGGTGTAACCCCGTGCTGCCTGGGGGGTAGGCTTCAAGGTCCCTGTGACCCTGAAGAGGGCTGGAAGATGGTGTGTGTGTGTCTGTGTGTGTGTCTGTGTGTCTGTGTGCGGGTATACCTTACCTTATGGAGACACAATGTCCCCACAACATGATAAATACCTGTTTTTTTCCTTTATGAGGACCAGTTTCTTGGTCCCCCTAAAGGAAAACTCAATTTAATAAAAATCTGTGACTGCAATGAAAACACTAAAAATGCAAAAACGCTTGCATTTTGCTTGCTAATTTATGGTTATTGTTAGTGCTGGGTAGGGGTTAAGGTTGTCATAGTTAGCGTTAACATTTTCCCTATAGAAATTAATGAAGACGTGTGTGTGTGTGTGTGTGTGTGTGTGTGTGGTCATGTGTGTGTGTGTATATATATATATATATGTAAATATGAATACAAACATATATGCGTGTCTGTCTCTCTCGGCGTGTGTGAGGAACCTGGAGACTCACCCGGTCCTCACAGTACTGGCACAAGTCGTTCCCCCCGATAAACAGCGTCACCAGCTTCCAGTCATTCTCAAAATCCACTTCCTGAGCGCGGAGGCAGTGGGCAGAGGAAGAGAGACAGACGGACTTGGTTAGGGATGCCAGATGATTTTGTGCCTCACCTGGCAGGCACCGTGCTGCTGAGTCAGGGCTCTTGCAACCATGGAAACCCATTGTGGCTGGCAGGAGCTTCTATGAGAGCCACTTGATTGGCTGACGGCCGAATGTGCCAAGCTGCAGACATGTAGGGAGACTCACCTTGCTGTCCCTCAAAGCCTGAATGAGCTCCTCCACCTGGCCAGGGATGTCGCTGCAAAAAGAGAGGGAGGGGGAAGAGGAATGATGAAAAAATGAAAAAGGGAAGACGAACAGAGCCAGGGGAGAGGCATCATCAGTAGGAAGGTGATGAAGAGGGAGACGAGTCAGAGGAAGATCAGCAGGCTCAAAGCAGAGGTACGGGATGGCTCAGTTATGGCATAGTTCGGCACAGTTAAGACATACAGAGCTAAGCAAGTAAACTCACAAAGCTTTGGCTCCAGAAACGGCCATATTGAAACCCCTCTGTGTAGTCCCAATGCCCGTGGAGAAGCCGTGCAGAGATGGATTGAATTTCCTCAGGATGTCTAATGAGGAGAGACACACCTCAGGATTAAAATGCCTTTAAACAGCATGCTTATGCTAATGCTGCCATCTAGTGGAAAAAATGTGAAGCAGGGCACGCTCACTTGGCAGTGTGGTTACAGTCGCCAGTGTCTGATCTCCCCCAATGCTGTCAAAACACACACGCCAGAGCTCACATGGGTGACCTCAGCAGACCCATCGGGCACAGGTGACAACAAGAGTCGGCGTCTCCCTCACCTCCATGAAACGCCTCTGTACTCGTTCTTCAGCTGTAGGAGGTTCTTTGATTTGGCTCCAAACCCAGCCTGACAGGAGATGAAGGGTGTTAAAACGAAGAGACAAAGAATGAGTCAGACCCACAGCGGCGTGCTGGCACACTCACAGATAAGGAGTCTCCCAGAGCCGCCACGACTTTGATGTCAGTGGGTCGCAACCTGTGAACTGAGAATGAGGTGAGAATAAGCACCTGCCCCTTTTGACATCATTGGCTATTGTAGCAGGGCAGGGCACCATCTAACAGGGTGTGTCCCTGGGCAAATGCAAGTCATGTGGTTAAGTTTGTTGCAGGAGATTTATGGAATCTGCAGTGGGTTGGCGCCATTCGTTACTCATGCTGGCATGGTCTCACCTGAGGATGGCACAGGGTCTGAAGGCCCGTGGATGGCACAGGAGAAATCACTCCCCCAGTTCTGGGAGTCAAGCATGCAGTTACAAACATGCTTCACTGCAGCACAACAACACTTATGAAAACTCAATAGGCCAGTCATTCCTTAGTAGGAAGTCTTAGTCATTAGTAAGAGATTCAAGGAGAATGCAGACTCTCACTGAGCTACGTATGACGTCAGATTCCTTCCCTTACCGTGATAGGTGGCATGGTGGGGGCTGGGCCATCATAACTGTAGTTGCTATTCTTATAGGTTCTCAGGAATGGTGAGGCCTTGATGGAAGAAACAGGAACACATATGACATTTCCCACAAGAACAGTGACTATGAAGTGTTTCACAATGCCTAACACAGCCTTTCCTGCAATCAAATAAAATGAAACAGCTTTGAAGTTGGTTCTGTCTCCAGAATATTACCCTGAACCGACAAAGCAATTTACCTGAGAAGGGCATTTGAGTGGCAAGTCGTTGGTGAAGTCATGGACGTAGGTCTTGTTACCAAGAGGCTCCAGCTGTATGTGAAGGGAGAGGAAGAAATTTGTGGCTTTTACAAGGAAGCAGAATGAATTAGGTGACAGAGTCACAGGGCAGGTCTCTTACACACAGTACTTCACTTTCATGACTCAGACACTGATATTTCTTTGTCACTGACAGAAAATCTGAACATAAAACCGAGGACATTTTCCTGCTGTGAGCTGAGAGCTGGAACGAGTTCAGGAGTTGCCAAGAACATCTGAGCACAGTGGGTCGAGGTGCCGAGAGAAGCCCAAGGCGATCCATTATTCAGCAGCGCTGTGACGGACTGCTGTGTTCAGCCGAGGCGTTCAGAGCCACGCCGGGACGTCAGCCAAAGCCCTGCCAAAAGGCCACATCTCACCATGTTGTTCCACAGGGCGCGAGCCATCAAGGAGTGTGACTTCTGGCTGAGATGGAAGCAATCGGATGCAAAGAAGGAGCGGTCGGGGCGGCCATCCTAGAATATGTAAAGAATGGCATCATGAGGAGGAAAACAAGCGTGGGGCAATGGGTCGAAGTGGGTGGGATTAAAGACTAAGAGAAAAAAAAATCAGTGCTCTGAGGGGGTGCTGTGTGTCTCACCTCCAGCAGGGGGAGCATCACCTCTCGAAAAAAAGGCTGCACAACCACGGTGAAGTTGGAATGTGTGTCATAGCGACCGGAGTCCACAAGCTCCCGCATGCCGCTCTGAAATAGGTAGGGAAGGACTGGATTGTATCTCTGTTCCTGCCCAGTTAAACCTAAGTGCGTCACTGACACAGAGTCCCAGGGGTTTGAGTGCATTCATGCCTCCCATTGGACACATGGAAACCTTCTATGGCTGCTCACAGAAGATGTTTAAATGTCAGAATGTGTCATGACCTCTGATTGGCTCGTCCACGTTATGTCCGCATAGTAAACGGCACCTGATAGGCCCGGTTGAGATCCTTCAGCACCTGGACTTCTGCTGAACCATCTGGCGGTTTCACCACACAACGGCACAACATGCTAAGGCAGACAAACACATTTCATAAACCCAAGAGTGGGTGTAACTCTGTGCCCATAACTATTCCTGCTTGGCTGTTAAATAAGTGCTCCTAAGTGCTTTTGCATCGCAGTGTGAGGCAATGCAAGGAATTGTCCTCTTTTCCAGATGGAAAAAAACCTGATGAGTATTTCACAGTTACCCTTCACCGGTTTACTGGAAGCTATCTGAGACAACACACAGAGAAAACACCTTTCTTTCTGTCTTTGGTTCTTTTACAAATTGTCAGTCTCGACAAGTATTGGTGGAGCTCATCAGAGACGCACAATGTGAAAGGTAGGAAAGTCACTATTTGGCCAATTCAAAGCAAACCTTTTCCAGTGAGTAGATCTGGGGACGCTAGACACTTACTTGACCAGCCAGGTGGGACAATTGAGGCTCTTGTCCTGGTGGAGGCGCCTCAGTGGGATGATATTCAGTAGCTCCACTAGGTTCACTAAGGCACGTGGCACCTGCAGTCCGGGGACAGGGCAGCACCAGGGGTCAGGAGAGGGCAGACCTCAGGAGACTGGCACAGAATGGTGAGAAAGAGGCTAATACAGACCATGGGGAAGCACTGGCAGAAATGTAAAGAGAGGATGTCTACACAGAAAGACATGTCAACACAGAGCTGGAGTAAGGAAACCGAGAGATGGGCAGACAGATAGATTCTGGGGGTGCCTGAAACCGCAGACTTACACACTACATACTGGATTTTGTTAGAAGCCTACTACTTGACCAAAAAAGGTAATGTATGCAAAGATGTAGCTGGACCCTGATGAAAGTTAAAAATTGTTACAAACCACCAAAAAATTAAAATACTTCAGTCAACTTATGTATCTAGGTGTTGTTTCTGCTTAAATTTGTAGGGACAGCACTTTCTCTGCCATCTCGACACCAATTTCTGAACAGGAGACGTTCTTCATCTCTGGTTCCAGCCCCAGTGCCCTTGTGGGATAGTGTAGCCTCCATCAGTTGCGCTCTTCAGGATTTCTCAGAATGTAGTATGGCATCCGGATATTGTTCAAATACTGTCTCATCCATACTAAGGACTCAGGCATACTGCTCACTTTGTATACTATATTTTGCCTACTACATAGTGAACAAGTATGCGATTTCGGATGCACCCTCAGTAAATATGAACAAAGGTTTTTGTGTGACCTCTTGATGGAGGATATCCAGGGCCTGGCGTATGTGGGAGACAAAATTATTTGGCGAGAAGTAAACCTGCAAAAGAAGAACAAAGAAAATTAGCAAAATCAGTGCTGTCTATCCATTGTGTATACCCACAATGCTCAGCGGCCAGACACTCACTGTGTCTGTGCAGTGGTCACACAGGTCGTTACCTCCGATGAACATGGTGATCACCTTCCAATCATTCTCAAAGTCGACACGCTATGCCAAAGACACAAGGACACTGAGTGGCGAGTGACAGCACAGCCTACTTGGAAACCGGCAGGACTGGAGGCTCAGCTGACCAATAAGCTTCTGGCATTTTGCGAGTACAACCCACCTGCTGGGCGGGTAGGAGCCACGATAGACTCGACTTTTCATATATTTCAAGACACATTGAGTGGATTCCCAGCAGCCAGGGTGAAATGTAACAGAAGTACACTACCAGTCAAAGGTTTTTGTACACTTAACATTACTCACTTAACATTTACTAAAAATACTGTAGGTGCCAGATGTGTATACACTGTAATTTAAATTTGGATTTAATTTGATATTTTATATATATGTTTATTATTTACATAATGTTTACTGTAGAATTTATAATGTACGTGGGTAACACTCGGATTTAGTGCCATTGCACTTTAATGAGGCAAATAAGTACTGCCACTTTAAGCACATAACGACAAGGGCGGGGCGCTGTGCTTGATAGTGTTTCTTGGATGGGTACGAGCTGAGAAGCTTGGGGTCACACGGTTTTCTGACCATGTCGACGTGTCGTTGTATCATCTTACAGATTTGCGTGTGCATGAGTCAATATTTATTTATAACCTTTTGATTTGTATATGTTGAATTTATATATTTGTTTGTTAAAATAAAAACTGCAAACACAAGTCAAGGGGAGGATTTGTTTTTGGATCCTGGACCACGCGTCAGCCACAAGACTCCTCCTCTTTTGAGATTAGTTTCAGAAATACCTTACAAGTACACTCAACATTCTTTGTGAACAAATACATTTACTGTATGTTACATAAGAACATAAGAACTATACAAACGAGAGGAGGCCATTCGGCCCATCAAGCTCGCTTGGGGAGAACTTAA
>JABFEA020000029.1:22438850-22456844 GCA_019775915.2 Cyphomyrus plagiostoma | reverse complement strand
GAATGTGGCATGATTCAGAGTTGTAGCAGAAATCTGAGGTGTACAGGGTGAATAGGAGAGGGGACAGCACAGTTCCCCGTGGTGCTCCTGTACTACTGACCACAGTGTTAGATGTGATGTCCTTTAGCCTGACGTACTGCCTTATGTCAGTGAGATAGTTGTAGATCCACTATTATATATATGTGATGTGGTTGCATTTTTCATACAACTTTTCTATTCAAGGGGAACTCAAGATGGATTAGGGTCACTGAGGATGCTATACAGTATGAGGCATCCAGCTTTGAGCTGCTCATCCAGTTCAGGGTGGCTATGGGCCTGGAGTGCACGCACGCACGCACGCACGCACGCACGTTCCCTCACTATGGACATCAGTTTGCATATGTTTAAACTGTGGATGGAAACTTGAGTACCTACAGTACCCAGCATAAAAACATTCAACTCCACACACAGAACAGGACCAGTATTCCAAGCACCCACCCCGGATGTGTGAGGGGACTGTACAGTCGCTCTGTATAATATGTTATACCAGTGTTCCTCCTCCCCGACCCTGGGCACCACCAGAGAATCCACATTTTTGCTTCCTCCCAGCTCCCTCCACAACTGCACCCGCTACTTGGTGTTCCAGATCGCTTGAATAATAATAATAATAATAATCAATCCTTTATTGTCCCCGTGGGGAAATTATTTTTACGCTTCCCTCAACCTGGTCTTTTGTCGACTGTCTGGGCATCCCTGAGGACTGGATAGACAAACTATATTGGGCCATTTTTACAGTCCTAAATAAATTTCACCATCCTGATTGAAATTATCAACTTATGACAAAGTGAATTGGTTACTTGGGAAATATTCTGCATTTTTTCAGCACAACACAGCATAAAATCGAAGACTAATTACAAAGAAACCAGCCTGCATGTTGTCAGGCACAAGTATCTATAAGTGCATGATAGAAATCAGTTTCACAGTTTCACGTTAGTTTTCATTTGCTGTTTCCACATTATGGTTTCATTATATAGGCTTCAAACATTATGCATTCTGAAATATAAGTTGAATAATAATGCTTCATTTTTAGAGGTAACAATAGCTATTATGACCAGGGATGCACATTCAAATGCGTACTTATTTTATGTTAATTTGCACTGATATGACAAGAAATGATCGTGCATTTCAACCTTTATGGGCTAATACGTACTTCATTTGCTGTATAAAGGTTAAAACGCACGATAATTTCTTGTCATCGGTGAAAATTAATGTAAAGTACGAATTTGCGCTGTTACAACAATTGATTGCTGCACTTATTGCTTTTGAAGGTGAATGCGTACTTGTGTGTCCCAGAATATGACCAAGTACATGTGGAGTTATATTTTGTGTAAACTTCATGAGGACTCTGGTGTAGTTTAAGGATCTAAACAGTAGATGGCAGCAAGGTACTGGAATCCTAGGTAGCCCAAGGCGAAATACGTTCGCAGCTGTGATTCCAGTCACCCAGAGAGAGCGCTCACTGTGATTAAGTCTTCAGGGCCTCAAGGGCTTCGAGATTGCAGAATGCAGTCAGTGGGATGTAACGGGAGGAGATGTGGGACGCTTGACTGGAAACCGTAAGCTGAGCTACGTGCTGAGTGCTACGATGGATTCGGTGGGGTACCGAGACTCACCTGGCAGCCTTTGGAGAGGGAAAACGTGATGAGCTTGATCAGACCGGCGCACATTTAACTGTCAGTTAAGGAGCACAAACAGCTAAGGACCGAGTCATCCTTAATTCTCCCCTACACTCCTGTAATAAACACAAACGGGTGTATTATTCTAAAGAATAAACAGACGTACGTCTGTTTAACACAGACTTTTTCTTTGTGAGAAGTGTAACGATGATAATAATAGGTATGTGCGTTTCCCAGAGTACACACGCGTCCTTCTACGGTAATTGAGCCCGCGTTACGTCACAGGGCCGTTGTAGCCCCTGCCCGCGACGGCACGCGCCCCGCCGGCCCTCCCAGACGCCTGCGTGCTACAGCGGGCCCGATACAACACACGTGAGAAAAAAAGAACGGCAGCAGTACACGACGGTACGGAGTTAAAAATAGGTTGAGCAGGAAGGATCATAGGGAGAGTGAGAAGGGAAACGGGTGATGTACGCTCGGATCATCGTTAGGAATTAAAAATAGAATAGGGGGATAAAAGAAACCTCATCGGTCCTCTGACTCGGATCGTCCGCCGACGTCCCCTTTAAGATCGATGTCAGCGGGGTGCGAAGCGATGTTATTAATAGATGAGGGCACATAGGGTAGGCTGCGCTCAGAGCCGCGGCCTCCCGTCTTCTCTCATTGTCCCGCCGCTGCCCTGCAGTGGGCGCGATTGTCAAGCACTGCAAGGGAGAACGGCGAGTCCGGCAGAGTGGCAACCGCCAGCAGAGGTGACATCAACGCTCTGGGGCGAAGTATTACCATTTTGGATTTGTGGAGTGGTGGTGAACTGAGGATGGAACCAGAGCACTAGAATACCATGTTACTACACTATTATTAGTTGCGTCCTAACCAACACACAGTTGCTCAGAACGTTCATCCACTGACAATCATCATGAGATAACAGGGTTTGACCACATCTACTCAAACCCCCAGTGCACAGAATGATCGTGCACCTACTCAAAGCGCTTATCACAGCAAGGCGTTTTCCAAACTCCGAACTTTTAAAGGGTCGGGTCCTCTTCATAGCGTGACAAGCGCTCGGTCTCCTAATCTGATTTTCTTCCACGACCCCCAGCTATATAGTACTGGGAAAGAGAATGAAGTTGAATGTCATAATGCATTGTCCCTCACACCAAGGCCATGAAACCAAATGAATAATGCAGCTACTACTATTACTGTACAGCAGTGTCAGTATGATTAACTATGAGCAGTATTTAAGATTATGATCCGTTCCCAAATAGCCTCAACCAAGAGCTTGATTTTAAAAATAGCCCTTTGAAGCTGAATTGGTAAAAATACAAATTACTCTCCCCAACAAACTACAGTCCCGAGGAGCCTTGTATTCATAAAAGCCTCTGGGACAGTGATTCAGATTTCATGCCGATATGCAAAGAGAAGAGACGCCTGCACAGGAAGCACCGTGTGATAAATTCTGCCATGTCAGGATTGTGGCCTGACTGGCATCCATGACTTTCACGCTCAGTAAGCAGCCCCTCTGAACCACATGGCATAAGGTCACATCTCACCACTGGAATCCCTCCACCTGCAGTACCAGCAGCTACATCATTCCAGATGGATTCCGGTGACCGGTCTCCCATTCCATTAGCAAATGTGCTGACATCACTCAGTGCCATGTCGCCAGGCAACAGGGCAAGTCAGTTGCCACAGCAACCCTGGCCTAGCCTTAAAAACCGCTGTGAAACAGCTCTGCCTGTGGTCTGCCGCAGCTCCTCATCGTACAGGGATTATTCTGCTGCCATTCTGACGCTGTACGGACTGATGGACGTCTGGAAAACCCTTCACCATAAGGACTTGAATGCAATCAAGCAAATGTAAGGGGACTGTTTTAAAAATATATGGGCTTTCTGTTCTGCAGTTTGCAAGGGCAGAAAGGTGAACTCTGACAGCAGTAAGAGTCAGGTCGCTCCCATAAAAAAAAGCTCCACCCAGCTTTGCAGAAGTCGCCATTAAGAGCTTGTATAATATAATAGTAAAGTCAAAATATTACCTGGCCCGTTATGCTGCCTTGAGTGGCTGGTTTGTTAGACCCAATCTATTCAGCATTTGTCAATTGCTGGAATACTGTAACCTCAACTTTTCCCAAATGGCATATATAGGGAAAAAATAAGGTCAGCAACTTCTACTCCACCCTAGCTGGCTAAATTATTCCGTAACTCGGAGAAGCTGGAGAGCCCTGAGCAGGAAGTTGAAAACAACGAAGGCCTGATGGCAGTGAAGATGTGACTTACACGAAGAACCCAAGGAACCCTCACCAAAGTCGAGCTAATATTTGGAAAGACGTATTTCAGAGCACCTTGTTTGTAATTATTCCTATTGGGTGCCGAACAGATTCATTCTCTAAAAGCAGAATCTCTAGGCGTTACGGCCTGACAATCTGCTGGCCTTCTGGCACTCATTAGACTGAGGTGATTACGACGCCCGCATTGGCATCCTGGTACATATACTCACCTGCCACTCTCAGGTTGGATGGATTGGCCCTGCCATGCCCAGGAAAGACAAAGCTGGGTCTGGACTGGGTGTCACCCTCCTGCTTATTATGACCCCCTTGCCCCATTCCCAACTAGGGGGTATATTTCTGAAGCTGAAACCTGCACATTGTGAGCCATTACACCTACAGGGCCTCCCAACATTTATAATACATTATGGTAACCATCTGCGTTCTCATTAAATTGTATGAAGATAAAAACTACAAAAAAAAGGCCCTTCAGTGTGTTTCTGCTGTGACTGTGATGCGAGTGGACAGCTCAGGGCGTACTCATTTTCTTTCAACCTCAGGCCCTAATTGTCTTATAGAGGTAGTTAATTGGACAGATAAAAACACAGGGTAGGGTGCTTAACTGCTAAACAAGTGCCAATTAAATGTTCTCCCTACTTGGAGAGGGACTCCAGCCCCTGAGGAGCAGTGTGATGCCTCAGATCCCTACACCAACAACCAAGGCTGTCAACTACAAAATCAGAGTGAATCTGCCGCTTAAGGTGTTTCCATGGGGGAGCACACACTGATCACTTACCACTGTTCCATAATCACATTCATAGACAAACAATGATGTGGTTCAAGAAGTGGAAACTAAAACAAAACAAAAACACAGCAAGAAAAAAAAAAACAGAGTCAAGATACATTATATGTTAATGGCAGAAGACCAGAGAACATTCCTCAGTCATAAAGTGCTCTTCTTTGTAAGCTGATGGTCATCTGATCCAATTATGGAGGAAGAAAGAATAAGTCAGGGACATGTGCAGACCAGAGGGATTTTAAGAAATATAATTTAAAAATTAAAAAGGCAGGGGAACAATTTTGTAAAATCATTACGGATATGGAGTTTATTATATTAAGGTCCACTGGGATCTCTCCAAAACCACCAACACCTCCACCGGACGACAGAGTGACACAACAGAACACAGTGTGCAAACCAGGACGTTACACCTGGACAACTTTCATCTTTAAAAATAAAAAAAAACTGCGGCTAACAGGACATAAAGGCCTGTAAGAGCCAGGCATTGCAGGAATGGAAGTGTCAGTAAAAGGTCACATCGCACGGCTGGGGAGAGAACACAGCAAAGGGTGATGGAAAGCAAATGAGGCTGATTTACTGATGGAGTTCTCTCCTATTCCTCCTGGCACCATCCTCTTGTTTTCAGCTGTCAATAACTAATTTGGCCCAAGAGGCGACTAAAGCCGTCCTGGGGAGGTGAGGACTCAGGGCTAGTTTCCACTCCTAATCTGGATGGAATGTGGGGCGACTGATGAACTGGTCAGCCGTCGCCCCCCCCGTTCCCCCTCCACGAGCTTCGGTCATGCTTGGCACAACAATTATCCCCAGCAAGGTTATAAAGGCCATATCATTGAACAGGGTGAAAAAAGGGTGTTCTTCCAACAGCAAATAAAAGTACAGTTAAAAGATGTTATTCACAGACACGGGTGTCCATGTACTGCATACACTATTGGATACCTGCGAGTATGTTGCTCAGAAGGGCTTGTCTCTCTGTGAACTCAGGCTGACACTGAGGTTCCTGGATTCTGAAGCCAGAGGAGCGACGGGGTTCAGTGGTGGCCTGAGTGTCTTGTGACCCTGTCTTACCTGTCCACAGGCAAACCAGGAGTTGCCAAGGTTACACAGCTTCTCCAACAGTGGTTCTGGGGGGTTAGTGATGAGTATCACTCATATTAGCTGTTTATTGAAACAGGAACATGAAAACATCATGATACACACAAAATAAAACAGACAGGCTTTAAAAAGCTACCTAAATACTAGAGCCGTGAAAGAGAATCCAAAGAGAATACAATGTTCTATACAGATAGCATTAATACGAAACAACCTGAAGCATCACGGCTCATATATCTCAGTCTGGCTGTGTTCTCATACTCTAATCCCACAAAAATGATTCTGATTGACAGATTTTCCATTGAACCCTATGGGTGAGCGTTCAGTAATTGGATAGCACCTTAACTAAGCCTTTTAAGTCTGAACTTCCAAGTAAACAGAAAGCCACACAGTGCAACCTGCCACCTCTATGTGCCCTAGTGCCAGGAGCTGGAAGCCTGCTAGCCCATATTCCCCAGATTTGTATGCAGCCCCGTTGTGCTAAGACAGAAACCTGATGCCAATCACAGTGCGGGTATTTATCTCATGCGGATGCTGGGTTCTCTGCAGCTTGCTGTCAAGCCTGAGTGTCATGTCACAGTGCCAAATCAGTGAGATGCTACACAGCAGGCACTTGCTGTATTGCCAAACGCCCTTGGCTGGCTGATTCCCCCCTTAGCGAGTCCAATAAATATATGCATATTCCTATGCATCATACGAAATTCCAAGATTAAAAACAAGCTTAGCAGCCTGAAATAATAACACCATAATCTGCTCCGTAGTGAAGGGATTTTCCCCCCCACTAGATTTTCTCCGCTAAATATGCGCATGTGAACATTCGATGGTTATGCAATAAAATCAGCTGCTGCCCAAAAAGAATTTAAATAGCGTGTTGACAAAGTGACGGGCATACCAGACTGCATGCATGGTTTCCATGGACACAGATGGGCAGCCCATACCATGGGCCAGTGCGTAGAGAGACAGAAAGATGGACAGACAGACAGGGCAGGTGGGAAAGAGAGAGAGCAGCACACAATCAGCTGTGCACAAGGATCGTGAGGGAGAAATTTGCACTAGCTTCCCCGTTCCTTTGGACCCATCCCTGCCTCTCCCACCCTGAGGTATCCTACCCCATCAAAGCAACAAAGCACTCAGTGCTTGAAAGGCCTCGGATTAAGGGGAGCCATAACAGAACAGAGGGGGGCGCCACAGTACCAAGAGTGTCTCTTGGACTCCCACCCGTCAACTCAGTCCTCCTTCCCGGCAGCCACAGGTCTCAGGCCTGCCTCGCTGCTCCAGTGCCGGTGGCAGGCCATCTCCAGCAGCTCGAGCCCTCCCAGTGCCCTCTGCTGAGCGATAAAGAACAGTGCCACAAGCAGCAGGTAGATGCGCAGTGGTGGCCAGAGCCAGAGACCCAGGCAGCAAAGCCCGACGAAGGCATTCCAGTAGAGCAGAGAGGCCGCTTTGATCATCAGCACTCGTGTCGCGGTCTTGCAGGGTGGTACGTGGCTGACACCCGGCGCGGCGTCGAAGCGCCTCGCGCCCATGTAGAAGTCGCGAAGCCGCCGCTCCTTCTCTGCCCAGCGCTCCTGGCACCAGGCCTGCAGCTGTTCGGCAGAGTCGGGCAGCTCGGATGCCGGATACCGCTGCACGTGGAAGTGGATCTCCTGGGGGAACTGGCCCAGTATAAGGTGACGCTCCGTCTGTGGGATGTTCTCAGGGTAGGCCACAGTGATGTCGTGAACGGCATCCAGATTGTCTCCTGCTCAGATTGGAGGACAATTAAGGGGAGACATTAGTATGTGGTAAGAACAGGCGTGTGCAGAGTGCAGCTCAGGCTCCAGCGCATAACAATACACCGGACTTGGCAGCTAGGCGGTTTGTTTGTCCCTTTATCAAATGGGCCTCTGCTGAGATAATCTCCAACATGCTGTTCATGCTGACAGACGTGCACGGATATGACATCTGGGGCATGCAGTGTGCAGAGCCCCCGGTGGAGAGGAGGGGTATGGCAGCTCACCCTAATGACTGGTAAACAAGGCAATAATTAAGGGTTCCATGCAGTTTTTCTTAGGCATACTGCCGACTCCCCACCCGAATGCGAGTTAATGGGATTTGGCTATGAAGCAGCGTGATGATGTGACCTCTGACCTTTGCGCAGCGTGTCCACAATGAAGGTGAATCCAGTGGTGCGGGGGTGCAGCACGTATTCGTATCGAGGCAGTCCATTCTTCTCGGCGAAGTCATGGCTTCGTGCCCTCGTGTTCTCTGAGGGGAGGAGGGGCACATAGTTTTTGGGCAATGAAAGTCGGACTGGGTGTTTGCGCAATCCCCATTGAAAGTGCATCTCTGTTTCACACGTGTTTGAAACAAACTCATTTAGTTAGGTAGGTTCAGCTGAAATTAGACCCTGGTGGTGCCCAGTCGTCATGGGAACGACCACGCCCGTAACATAAGATGGCGGACCTCCTCCCTCTCCTCCTCGGCACGCGAAGCCACCTCCGCCTGCATTTAGACCCGACGTCATTTCTTCCAGGGCCCACGATATCTTAAAGGCGCCATAACGGAGCCCGCCGGGCGCCATAACGTTTCTTGGCATCACGTAGAGCTCCTTGCCTCCGGCGGGGTTCAAGACACGCCGACACGCGACAGCCTCACGTCTCGCCGGAGAGAGGAGAGGATCAGCGACGTCACGCTGGCAGAGTCAGGGCAGCCAAATCCCTTAAGAGGATTGTGCACAACAGGAGGCCCCCAGTACCATCCCACTCATTCCGGGGCATCCGAGGATGCAGTGGGAACTTGAGTGTTCTTGGATAATCATACATCTGTCCAAGATAATCCGCCTCA
The DNA here is from genome assembly GCA_019775915.2 of Cyphomyrus plagiostoma. Lineage (NCBI taxonomy): Eukaryota > Metazoa > Chordata > Actinopteri > Osteoglossiformes > Mormyridae > Cyphomyrus > Cyphomyrus plagiostoma. The sequence goes on along the minus strand of JABFEA020000029.1, from coordinate 22,448,215 downwards.
CTATGCACAGATGCTCAGCAAGCCTGCCGTTTTGTAAAGTACCAGTATGTGGCAGGTTCACGTCACGTCTTTGTTTTTTTTAAATGAGGGCGAGAGAGGCGAACGGACGATGGTGCACCCAGGCGATGCAATACAGCTCGTTACACCGCTTTCCTCCAGCAACTGCATCATTCGCAGACCCGGCCACTCCCCTTCCGGCGTGCTCACCAGTGAGGTCGGTGCCCTCTGGGAAGATGAGCAGCTGCAGGGGCTCCCGGATGGCACAGAAGTAGCCCAGCATGTCGCCCAAGTGTCTGCGATCCTGCTCCCAGCGACGCTGGATGAAAACAAAGCAGGCCACCTGCATGGCCCAGCCTGCGGGACAGGGACAGGGGATCAGCCTCAGGCGAGAAGCCCGGGCCGGGCAAGAAACCGCACCTCCAATGAGCCCGACAAGCATCATCATCAGCATCAGGCTGCTCAAATGCAATTTTACATACAATTCAAATAAGGCAGCCTGCAGTCTAAGGTGAGACAGCCAGGCCCCCTCAGTCTCCGAACGCCCCAGTTTCACCATCCCAGAGGAGCCACGCCTTTGCATCCTCCTAGCTACCAACACATCTGTACCAGGTATTTGGTGTCTTTGATTGGCTGGAAGCTGGGAGGGAACGTGGACTTTCGGGGTGTCCCAGCGGACTGGCATGAGAAACGCCGGTGGGTTAAGGGACATAGAGTCACACCCACCAAACCCGGGCACCGCCTTCAGTGCCGCCTTCAGGCAGATCTTCTCCAGCCGCAGGTAGCTGTAGCGGAGCAAGCAGCACCACAGGAACATCCAGTCCAGGCGTGTCCTGTGATTCATGACGATGACGCTACGCTCGCCAGGGATGAAGCCATCGCCGGTGATCACCACCTTCACGCCAAACACCAACTCCAGCAGTGCCTAAGGAGGGGGCCGAACAGGCCACGTCAGTGTCACAGACACGGACGCCGTTTCCGGAAGCTTTCCCCTAGACGGCGGATGAGGCGCGGGGTCTAAGATGCACCTCGGGAGGCACTCCTCTGAGAGAACGCTGTTCACATGCAATATTAGATCACAAGCACCACAGCCCACATGGAACTTGGGTCCAAACCCTAAGCTGTTCCCAGGCAGCACCGTGAAGGCATAGCATTCATTCGGATCACCATTGAGGGAGTCGGGAGTAAGGGACAGACAGAAATATGAACGAGGCCAACGTTCGGGGACATGGAGACAGAGGGGGGGGGGGCGAGACAAAGGAGGGGGCACCGCACCACGGGCAGCGTCAGCCAGGTGGCGACGATGCGATCCGTGAGCCAGCGGTACCAGGCCGGAGACAGTAGCATGAGTGGTAACACCGGGCCCAGCATGAACACGCTGCCGAGGACACTGGTCAGGAAGAGCGTCGTCACGAAGTAGAGGCCCCGCACCGACACCGCCATCGCCGTCTCTGAGGGACATGGAGGAAGGGAGGGTGTGAAGGAGCGAGGAGAGGGGACAGAGAGAGAGAGGGGACAGAGAGAGAGAGAGGGGACAAAAAGGAAGACAGAGACAGCCTTTTTAGACATGAGAAAACAGCCTTGCCGCTCTCACATCCTGCGCAGTGGCTTCAAGGACGCTAAAGGCACAGGTGGAGCAAGGCCCCGCCGCTCCGACGCCAGATAACAGACACAAGGATGGCGAGGAAACCCGGAGCACAGGAAGACGGCAAACAACGGCAAGCAGTCTGCTCAGCGGCACCCCGACTGCGCCATTCACTTACCCCAGCATGAGACAAAGAGAGACCACAAAATGCAGCACACGCCTGTGATGGGAAACAACTGGGGGGGGGTATACGCACACACACACACACACACGTGCACACAGACACACGCACACACAGACAGACACACACACACACACGCGCACACAGACACACACGCACACAGACACACACGCACACAGACACACACAACTCAAGCCATTTTCCCCTAACGAGAGCATAATGACAATCATCATTTCAATAGTTCTACATCCTACCTGGATTTAATTGCGCCCCACAACCGCCTAGTTACTCCTGGCTGTCTTGGCCAGAGCAGCGCAGGCAAACAGCACGCCAGCCACATGACCTGACACCTAGAACATGACTGAAACGCTACCAGAGCTCACGAGGTCCATCACCTGAGCGGCACTCCAGCTTGGGGAGGAGGGGTTGTGAGGGGTGACTAAGCTCTGCAAGATTCCTTCCAATCAGATTCTGTCCTCGCTGTTTGTCTAAGGTGACAGTTGCACTGTGGCTCACTCTCCACTCCACAGGCCTAGCCACTCCCCCACTGCGGCCCTTCCTGGGGACACGGCTGCCCATCTGCTGGGGCCCACAGGATACTCTCTCCCACTCCTCTGCTGGTTACTCACTTCTTCTTATCCAGAGAGCCCTTGAGGGGGGATGCCCCAAAAATATTTTCCAACTTGCCTGCACCAACGCACACCCGTCCTGCCCACCTGTGGGATCTAAGAGCTATGGCAGTCGTGTGCACACACTCGCTGACTCACTAGCATGCACGCATGTACACACACACACACACACACACACACACACACACACACACACACACACACACATATACAACACACGCGTTTTCCATTTCAGCGCCGAAACCATACTGCAAACCACAGGAATCAATCAAAAGCGAACCAAGGAAATTCAGCGTTCAACCCCGCCGGCCTGCATTTTTTTCCGCCAACCTTGAAATGTCGACACTGCACAGCACTGCTGCCCGGCACAAAGTGGTGAACACGCTGCAAGTAACGCAAAATGTGTCTTCCTGTCACTGTTGGTGGAGATGGCAGGCCGGCGCCACGCTCTATAAGCTGCCCATCAGAGGCGCACTTACAAGCAGATAACAGGGCCAATTACACAGCAACTCCGTAAGACTCCTTGTCAAAATGTCTCCGGGCACTGACTGAGTTCCAACCACACCTCAAGCCTACAACACAGACAAATTCCACAAAATTACACACAGATTCAGAGCCAAGAAGTCATTGCGATAAGTAGGACATGAATGAGGATGGAAAAAAATTAGGGATAAAGCTGACAAATTAGGTAAAAAATAAACCAGCGTCTGCAAAAGTCAAAACAGACACGTCAACCATTAACAAGACACTTGTGCAGCATATTTCACCGACCAGTCACTGGAAGTCATGCGGGTATCATGTTTCTGTGAGTAACGGTAAGATTCCATTCATTTTCCATACATGGGAAAGAAGATCACCTATACGATTACAGGTAATGATGAAAAGGTCACAGGAGCTGAAGTCAGAAGAGGCATCAGCCTGTTTTTCTGAAATAAGCATGTTGTGTAATTGTTTTATGGAACAAATCTAATTTGGGACGTTCCCGAGGTGGGCGAGGCAAACAGCCACAGCTGCGCCAACCGTGTTCATCCACCCCTCCTCCACCATAAACCCTAAATGACCCAGGCGAGCTCATCTCCAACTCCTGCTTGAAAGCCTCGCCCCAGCCATAGATCTCCCAACCCGCGTCGTCGTCAGCATGACACAGCAGCTTTGTGCACCGCTGTAAAGTACTTAATTCAGCACTAATGCCCCGGGTGGGATTTTTTTTTTTTTTTTTTAACGATGGAAAATATGAGGCGTGAGAGAGGTGAAGGACTCACTCACTCAGCACATTCATCTGAAGTCCCCCCAACCCCCACCGACCCATCACACCTTGCCCCAACACACATATCTTCCCCAGGGATGGAACTCTCCCATCGTGGGAAGGGCAAACGTGGACTGCCCACAATCCCCTGTGGATGAATGCTGCCATGCGAACAAATTTGCACGATAACATCACCATCTCACACAAAACCAAGCAACTCCTTTGCCTTTTTCCAGCCAGATACAGGTGTCACATTTAACTTTTTGTGCCTTAATGCCATATACAATTTCAGAGTATAACGGACATTAATTACTATGATTAAGAGTACTACGCTAGGGCAAGACACCTTATAAACCTTGAACCAGCACCCATGTGCTTACAGGTTTGTATCTGTCCACCACACCACCTGCTGCTACCACCCCCACCCCTACCCCTTAATAAACACACAAACCTCACATATGCTTTTCTAATCAAGGTCACTCCACACAAACGAGACTTTGCTGCATTCCTGTCTGTCTGGCCATCTATTGGTTTCAGTCCTTCAAACCCTCTCAACCACCCACTTGAAGTTCAGTTTAGGAATCAGAAACAATACCACCAAAAACCCTAAGGAAAACCACGGATCAGCCATCTGAAAATAAGCACAGGCCCCTGTTTTCTGTCTGCGCTCTTCCCATTGCAGATGTGACCCAAAAGCTGCAAGACAAGTGGAAAATAAAAAGGACTTCAACCTTGGGCTGTATCTCCCTGGCTATAACAATCACACCCGTTCACAGGAGACGGGGCGGGGAGAGACACCAACATCAACATTTTAATTACTTTTTCCATCGACTCTCCACAAAAGGTCAAACAAGAGTCTATGATGCACTTCACTGGCATGACTTTGCAAATAAATAAATATCACTAGTACACTGGGTGCCTTTCACACAACTTTACATCATCCCAAATAGGACACTTTCTGCTCAACGCATAAAAGTGACCGATTCCCAATACACCCATTAAAATATCGTATATATTTCTCCAAGTATTTGTCCTCCCTGTGCTTAAAATGAGCATCACAGCACATGCCACCATGTTTGTGTGTCCTGGCTGACTCTGCAACTATCGCTGTTAAAGGCTGAGGCGCATATTCCAGAGAGGGGTCTTGTCAACAAGCACTTGGGGGGGAGGGCTTGTGTCTGGACATATCTGTAACACTCAGCACAGAGATCTTATGCTAAACAGGGCATGTTGCCAGGAAACTTTCTCTAACTGGGGAGAGGGGTGTTGATAAATCTGTTTGCTCCATTGATTGGTCGGAAAAAAAATTAAACCAGCCATCACCTCGGTTTGCACAGGTCCACTGGGTGAGATTTACATTCAAATAAACAGCTGACCTCTCCACCACCACCATCAACAGGCAAAGCAGGCTGATGACCAATGTGTAGATGTGTGCCTCCACAGGGCTGCCACACCGTTGCATCACAACTTCTGCTTCTCCAGCAACTAATTTTACTACTATGCATATTTGGTCACCCTTAGACTTAGTTAACAACATTATAAATGTCTGCATTTAACTTGTATCATAAAATCCACAATCCATTTTTAATCAAACAGGAATAGCATGACCTACATCTGCAAAACAAGTTTGCTCTCATATTACCACACTAGACAACAAACCCAGATGCTGGATATTTTATACGGTTGAAATGGCCAATGACAGCCAATTAAGAGAGACCATCTCGGCACGCTCATCTCTGGTAAATGTGATGAAGCTGAAGGCTGCTTTAGTGAAACAAAATTTTAAGGGGTCTGCTTTAAAAAAGCAATGAGACTATGGGTCAGATGTGGCAACATTCCTGTCATGAATCAGGTGCTAATCAACATACACCTGTAGGTATGTGACTTAAAGGCTGGAGATGGGTGGAAATGAACCGGACCCTAAATCCAATGTGGGTAGGATCACCACATGCTGTCTGTCACGCCCTGGTACAACCACTTGTCTTGTATTATGTTAAACTGGGAGACACTTGCAATTCCAGTTAAACCAAGCCACTATGTTTTGCTTTGCTCAAGGAGAATGAGACGAAGGTTTATTAGGTAGAAAGCAATGCTTAAGTTTAGACTTGCGTCTGATTCTGGAAGGGTACTGCTTGATGTTAATGGTGAAGTGATACAGAAGTGAAAGAATGTACGCAGGTGGCGAGATGCAATGAACCATCTCCTCTGCAGCACCTAAATATGACCCGGTCAAGCATCTAGTACAACCTGTAACACGTGAGACTTTGTATGGCCCCAAGCACAACGATGGTAATTAGTTTAGTAAACAATCAAGAGAAGCAATGTACTCAACCCCATAGTTGCCGAGCTGGGTTCCAGGGGGTGAAACCCACCGTGTATCACCATCTGGGCGCTAACGTTTTTGGTAGCATACTCATACGAGGGTAGTAGATATGATTGTTAGTGACATACACTCAAGCTGATGTTCTAGTCACGTTTCTGCCTATATGCGGCACAAAGTTTTCCTTATAACACGACGACCGGTTTCACGCACGCACCAGCTTCACAGGAAGCATTTTGCATGTGCCTTCTATCTGCATCCGACATGCAAAGGCGCCTCGAGCTGGCACGAGAAAACGTCGCGCGTCGCTTAGCCACCTCGCAGTTAGACACATCGTTTAATTCCCTGGGAAATACGACATCCTCCATGTGACATCAGTAAATGACACTGTCTCGATAAGCATTTCCTCGGAAACATGTTCACCAAGCGCTGTTACCAGTTATACACCATAACAGAGAGGCCGCTAGCAGGGCTACAACACACATACCGAGAAGGCTAACGTGTGTAGCTTAGCTACTCAGTAACTAGCTATCCAACTACCAGTGGTACCAGAGGTATTCCAGTAGTTTGCGATCAGCCAACAGGGCGAACATCCCCGCGAATAACATGTAGTCGGCCGGTATCACTCACCTGAGTGGCCGCGGCTAGCCTTAGCACTCTGGCTAAGCTTACAGGCGGGCTGCGACACGAGTCACAACGCTAATACAGACTGCTGGGGCACGGCGAGCTACATAGTTAACAGAAATCCCAACAGCATTCATGGAAGAAATAAAAACTTAGAAAGTCATATAAAAACAGTCTTCCTTCAAGTAAGCTACAGCATGCCGGACCGGGATAAGCGGTAACAGTCCGTCAACACGGCGTCCCCCCGACCTCTCAACTCTTCACTTTCACCCCGCTGGACGCCGCCGAAAAGACGGCAGCCAGGGGGCGCTGTTCTGCGTGACCCCACCGCTAAAAAGAAGCCAGTGAATTCGAGGTTCTCTATGAGGGGCGCCTCAAGGTTTTAATGCAATAATCTTGTCCCGTCTTATGTGTGGATGGAGCATTTTAATGTATCCGCAATGCGTGTGAAATGTAGTATACTGTATATATACCTAGGTTTGCGTGTCAGTTTTAAGTTTAAGTTTTTTCTGACATGACACTTGCTAAAGAGTAATGTATTCATAATTAAAAGAAAAAAATATGATAATTTCAGACGATACAAAACATCCATAAATCCAGTTCTGATAACAAACAACACCGACTTGTTTTCTCCGCACATTTTTATGTTGTTAGAAAAAATATATATCTTGGGAACCACGTAATAGTTCCAGTTTGACTCTTCACGCTTTCAGATGCCTTTTATACAGTTTCAGTGTTTTTTCCATAGAGTAGTTTGGGTGAAGGATGGTTTGCAAAGGTGTATCTGTTCCGTCTGAATGCATACACAAGCTTACCACTCTGAGGTCCAGAGTCCTGTCCTCTATAAATAATGATATAGGTCAAAAAGGCCCATTACCTAAAAACATAGAAGACCTGTCTCAGTTCATCACCATCAAGCATGATCTGTTCGTTGAGTGTGTGTGTGTGTGTGTGTGGCTGCACTAATGTGCAGAAGTTGCTGCTTACCGTGGCGTTAGTGATTTTGACGGAGGCCATTGCTGTGCCCTGAGTGGCAATCTCAAAGGGTCCTTGTGAATGTCCTGGACTCTTGAGTGAATGTGTCAGGGCTGCTTAGTGTGAGTGACCGCTTTAGATGGGGTGAAGGCAGTGGGGACAGTGTCAGGGGACAGTGAAGTGGAGAGTTGGCAGTTTCAGCTGGGCGCCCTGTGTGTGACGGGGTATATGTTTATTACTGTGGGTGCATCTGGGTATACAAACTTATTCGAGTGAGTTTGTGTATCTGAATGTGTAGAACTATGTCTTTGCATTTATGTGTGTACGTCTAAATACCTAAATACCATTTCTCATTGTCGCTGTGGATATGTATGAATCAATATTTGTTTGTTTTTTACATTTTAAGGATGCACAGTTTGAAAGTGTGTGATTTTTCAGTGTTGGACATCATATCCTGGCTGTATTTTAAAAGGGGTCTTGATAGTGTTTTAACGAGGCTTTGTTTGGAAAGAATCTGGGCCGGTTTATTGTTTTTAGACATTCCTCTGTCCGGCGACCTTTTCTTTTTTTAGCAGAGAGCGAGAGGGAAACAGCGGAGGGCAGGACATTCAGGGATAATCCGTGTTTGGGGAAGAGGCTGTAAAAGAGGAGAGGAAGAGGGGGATGGAGAGAGAAACAGGATCAGAGGCCAGAAAGAGGGAGATTATTCCCTTAAAAAGCTCCCAGCTAATATATACATACATGCTTATCGTCTTCCGCTCCTTGTGGACTTTTCATTTAGTGTCTTTCTGAGTTAATCCACCTGTCGGCCCCCCTCCGCACCCCCATCTCCCACCCCCTGCCTTCCGTCTCGTTCTCTCGCTCCGTCTCGGTGTAACGCGCAGTGATGTGCTTTTTCCACTGTGGGCTCCAGGCAGCCGGGATGCTACAGGAGCAGATCAGCTGTCTATTTTTAAAGACGGACGGCGGCAGTAGTACAGAGGCCCGTGGATTAGCACATTAGCACATTAGCACATAGATGCGGACACACGATTGGGCGCTAATCAGCACCAGCACTCTCTGGAGCCGCACAACGGCTGAGATAAGGGGCGGACCATGTTTTTCCGGTGGGTTCCTTCGGTACGGAACCAATGCGAGATCCTTGTCAAGTATTTTCCAGTGTAAGCAAGTAAGCAAAGGAGATCTCACCGGGGTAAAGGGTAAAGCGGGCGTGTAAGGATGTCACTGCCGTACACACTTTTCTAAGCGGGTGACTTCGGACCTATGGAAGGCTGTTCTGCCGTTCTAGGAACATTATAACATGGAACGTGACAATATCCACGCTGCCGTGACCCTGACACCTGTTCTGCGTCCGCTTGCATGGCGCGCTGCTACGTCACGGCCTGGCTATGCTGAAAGAGTGATCTTTGCCCTCTGCCATATTCCCCTGATCCGCAGAGTGATTAAGCCATCATGCTAGAGGAGTGCTCCTAATCGGGGCACGTAGCGTGCCGATGTTGGCTTTCATCTTCCGTCTTTCCATAACCCTCCCCTCTTAACGCCCTCTCTGCCCCCTCAGGAGCCCTCATCCCATTGGAGCCCCCTACTCCATGCCACCCCCTGCCTATCTCCAGCCTGCCAGTGGGTGCTGTCAGCAGTGTGGTTTTCACTTTACCCCTCTCTGGTCCCGAGATAAGTAAAGCCTCAGAACCCGCTCTCCCTGGCCTGGGAGCTCTGCTTTCTCCTCAAACACCAAGGACCCTGGGAACAGAATCTTTCCCTTACGCACTTGGCATACTCACACTCAACCACAAGCACACAGCCGGGGA
>JABFEA020000029.1:22393915-22420400 GCA_019775915.2 Cyphomyrus plagiostoma | reverse complement strand
TTGATACAGTTGACCATCAAATATTTTAATCATAAACAATAGTCTCATCATTAATATATGAGGGAGCTTTATTGATTTAAACGTGAATTAAGTGAATAACAAGGTAATCAATAATGTCTCAATAAATTTGTAAAATATCTAGAAGATTTTCACAGCAGTATGGCATGACATTAAATTAGTCATGGTCGCTTCATACTTTCAGGGGCTAATTTATTGCAGGGCACTAATGTTGCAGACAGTAAATTTAGTCCCACACTCCAAGCCTCTGAGCTGCTCCAGCAATAACACCAACCCAAGGGGGATTTCAGCCGGTCTTATATTAAGTTTGTTCGCTAACACGATATGAATATTTCATGTTGGGCTCGACGCACAGAAAGAAACAGCCAATTGCTCATTGTGCTTTCGCTGGGTTAAACAGTCTGTTAATGATCCCCCAGGAGCCTTTCCTCCTGCTCTCGCTCTCCAGGACAGTTTTCAGATCTCTCGTGGTCAGCATTACTGCACGGCTCCATGTTTTATCCGCTTGGGAGGCTCTCGGCTAAGTTTTTATAGTGTCTGGGAAATCCAGACGCTTGCAGTGTTGCGAAGGGTTAACAGAATCCCATAAACTCAGACAGCAATCCCATTATTGTCCTGCTCATCTCCCCGTTGTGACGCTTCGGGGTGGGGGGTGGATTGTCTGTGCCGCGTACCTCGACGGGCTTCGCGCAGCTTCTGTGACCCCTCCCTCTCCCAGCGCAACGTGGGAGGAGCCATTAGCTTAGCATAGCATAGTCAACAGCCCACAGGTCCCTGAAGAGGTGAGAATGTCTTCAGGGTCAGGGGGCGTTGGGCACAGTGTCAGATGACCCTCTGCCCTAAAGAAGTAACAGTGGTGGAGGATTGTCTTTGGTGGAGAGGGGCAATGGTCACACTCCATCAGTGAGTTAGCATTAGCATGTGTGAACATTACTTGTTTGAAATTGTCAAGTGTAGCTCTAGATTTAATTTGATATACCCCCCAGCTATGACCCTACGTGAGATGGACAGAATGGATATCCCTGTGTCCGTTTAAAGGTTAGCATGTGGCAATTGTAGTCACATTATTTTGTCACTCCTTCAGAGCAGAACGGGCACCGCCAGCCCGGAATGGCTTGGAAGCCGATAAGCCTGGCTTACGCTGGCCATTTCATGTATCTGCCCCGTTTGTAGAAGCCCGGCCAGGGAGAGGAGAAAACAACAAGAATGTGGCCTTAAGCTGGAGATCCTGGACAGCGAAAGCTACAGAGCGCAGCCGTTTATTAGAGACGAGGCACTAATGCTGAACAAATGGTGCTACATGAATCTTCTTTCTGTGGTGTCAGTGAGGAGCTCTCTGTGGGGAGCCTCACCCTCCTCCATCCTCTCTCTCCCTCCCTCTCTGGAAGACAGCTATTTGATCCCCCCCAAGCCCTCCCCAGCCTCTGGAGACCTTATTAACAAACAAGCAGCTCTTGCGCTTTATAACGCATGATATAACTTCGGCCGCAATCTCTCATTACGTGCCGACTCCCCGGAATGGGGCCCCCGCTCTCCTCGGTCTAATGCCGCCCGCGAAGTGGCGGTGAGCTGAAAGGGGAAACACTTAATGCTTACCCGCCCCCGAGCTCAGGATCCTCGGGTCACTTGCCTGCTGCCAGTTCGAGTTATTTCCCAGGGTGCCAAAAAGCGGGGGTGATGGGAGAGGCCATGCCAAGGGCACATGCATCGCGCATTCTTCATCCCTCCCACGACAAAAAGCACAGCATCACTGTATTAAAGTCAGAATTAGAGCCAATTAGCATAAGGATTTGGTTGAAATGTGGTGCCCCATGGCGCAGCGCTGAGGCCAGTTATTTTCACTCTGACCACACTGAAGAGTCGCCTAATTGGAAGGTTCTAGAGCTGGAGAAATGCACCGTTTCCTAGTTGGAGGGTCAGCGGTAAAGAAGGGCTGCCGGCAAAGCGAGTGCGGAGCCCCCGCCTGTTATTTCTCGTCACTGGCTTCGCTGCACCGCGTACGGGATGGAGATTGAGCAGCAATGAAATCGCTCTCCCGCCTAGCAGAACTTATGAAAACCAGTGCACCTATCTTCCTGTTGAATTCATCATCCTGATACATTAACCAAGGGAGATGGAGGGTTCTCCCATTACCTTAAACCTTTTAAACCAGCCCCCGCTTATGAGTGAAGTGAAATATAAATATTTTTATGCTTCCTGGTGCTGCACTAGCTTAAACTGGTATGCTAGCCTAGGCTGCCCAAACTTTTGATGTCCCACGACTGGTTTATGTTGTTTGGTGACTTCAAAAATTGGAACATTAAAATATTTTCTGTGGGTGGGAGTGAGGTAGGAGGTTTCTGTTTATAATACGGGACAGGTGGCAACCCTGGTGGAATACTGACTGTGCACTGGGAGCTTGCGAAGCCCCACCCCAGACAGTACAGCCTTTCTGCCCATATGGACCTCTTCACACACAGAGGTTCTTGGTGGAGCAAAACTGGAGCGATCCTCCTTGGTCTCCAGCCTATGATCAGAACCAAACCAGAACAAGTCTCCTTTTCCTGACTGTACGCAAAGCTGCCCCAACCGAGGTCAAAGACAAAAGTCTCTTCAGAGAGGAAACTCCGTAATTAGAATCCAAAAGGAGGAACAATCCTTTAAAAGTCATGGTATGAAAGATAAGTGACTGTGCGATACAGTGAATAGACAGATGGCCAATTTGCATAGCCACATAAACAGTGATTACGGCTGGTAACCTTCAACGGTTAGCAGAGAATAGAAATATTTTATTCCAACATAATGATTTCCGCTACCACTTTGGATGGAAAGCCGGCCCTTTAATGTTCCTGGACTCATTTCACTGGCGTCTGTTTTTGGATTTTTTTTTCTGCAGACAGTTTGGAGTCTAAAACAAGCAAACTGAGAAGAAGGGATGTCGGACACAGTGATATCTCTTTTTTATTGACTTAGTTTACTGTCTGGAAGTCAACCTCTGAATAATTATATAATGTATAGCACAGACATGTAGCGAGTACACAAACAGCATACATTACCAGCTGGCAGAATGGCCTACTCACCTGAGAGGGGCTACAGATCGACATATATGGTGTTTTAAGGGTAAAGAGAGCTGCTCTTTGCGAGACGGCTGACTTTGTAGAGCATGTTGAGGATTGATCTTTGAGAAATGGACAAATGGCCAAAGAAGCCAGCTTCTTGAGAGGGTTAATACTCTTAGGGGAAGTCAACTCCAGAAGGTGTTCAGGTGTGGTGTCGCTTGATTACAGCAGTGGCGTTTCATGAGACAAGCCCCAAAGTTTGATGTCTTCTTTCATGTTCTCATTAATGCTCCGGTGGTTCTTCCATGGAGCCGGACCTGCCACGTTTGGGAGAGGTGCCGTCCCCTGCTGCCTTCAAAGGGTCATGCTAATGTTGTGAATCAGACAGACAGGGCAAACAGTGGTGACCTTGAGCCAGCCAGAGCAGCACATCACGAGCTGCACCTTAATGCTCGCTGGTATCGTCTAATGCTGACGGGGCCGTCTTGTAAAACTGAGGGCGAATAGTCCTGAGCAAATCTGCCATTTTCTTTGATTGCAAATATTCAGTTATCAGCTGTGATTGTACTGATTAAGAAAGTGACTCTTGGCTTTAAACCAAGCTCGACAAATTTTGGTGGGCGGAGTCAGGGCAAACCAATAGCTGCACATCAGCTTCCGTTTTAATTTAAACTTGTGTTAGTTAGTCATCTCCAGCGAATGTGTCCCCCTCTGAACTCAAAGTTAAGCCAACCCAGTGCCTTGTAGCTGGGTTGAGTGCTGATAGGAGGAGTGATGTGACTCTCATCACTTTTGAGCACAAGGCTGGGCCGCCTGCTGGTTCCCGCCCCCTCAAGTGCAAAACCATACCCACCTGCGGCAACCTGCTGGAGATTTGGCAAGAGGTGAACACTGAGGTCCAGCCTGTGGATCCGCACATTCATCTGCTCCCCTAACGTCAGCATTGAGCCGTTCATGCTCACGATTCCTCCTCATGACAAAAACGAATTAAAGTAACTGATGGAGCACCGTTCCACCACCACCCCGCTCCAAGACCCCCACCCATGCTGAGCACCGCTCTCTTACACCTCTTATTCCCACAAAAAAGGTCCCAGCTTTAAACAAGTGGAGAGGCCATGTTTTATCTGCCAGAAATGTTCCATAATTTATCATTATCAGATCCAATTACAGCCCCCATGCAGCGCTGCCACGTCCCTCAACTCCAGGCTAAAACAAATAAGCAAGCCGTCACACGAATATTCTCTCCCTCTGATTAATAAAAGTAATTAAATTAGAGCATAAAATGCATTCATAAAAGGGGCTTGACTGTAATTATTACCAGCAATGTGTAGTCAGAGGGTAATAAAGCAGGATGCAGGAGGACTTAATTAGAAGTGCTTGCGTATTTATGGGCGCGGGAAAAAAATATGTGCAGCTCGCAGCATCACCTGAGACTTGCGTGATTGCGACCGGATTGCGGAATAACGTGAGGAATGGGCCGGCCACGTTTCCTCAATTACGCACAGGGTTTCATTATCTCCGACTTTAATTTGATTGCATATTCCGCGGATCCATCACTCCTGAAGGTTATGGGCCGGCGTGGGCCTTCCAAATCTTTTTTTTTTCATGGAAGGGGGAGGCGGTATGGGGCTCACTGGGAATTCTGGATGCGGCGAGCTCTTCGGGGGCCTTGCGGTCCCCGGCTCAATGACGCGAGGGTGGAGCTACAGTGAGAGATGCCCTCTGAGGTCAATGAAACTCCAGTGTCTTTTTCCAGTCTGTCTTAGCAATGTGTAACTTCACGTTACTCATGCTGGTGATGTGGAAATGACCATGGACCGAGGTGCAGGCCAGTGATTTGTCAGGAAGTAGGAAAACTGACCTCAGATGGCCCAGAAGGTCTTTCCCAAAGGGCGCTACTGAAAAGCCTGTCTCCTCGCTGATTCTGCTGGACCACAGTGGAGCCGAATTTACTATCAGGCCAACTCTTCCACAGGCTGATGGTGGCACCTCATATAATTCTCACTCCCTTACTTAAATTGCTTCCGACTAAGTGTTAAGGGCAATTTTTACTGTTAATACGGGTCAGTTTGAATCTTGCTCACTGTTGCCCCCCTCTGGCCACACACATGGACTGCAGTCCCCTAACATTTCCCCTCCTTTACTCCTGTGATTCCACTGGCCCATACTCAAACACCTCCTCCTCCATCACACGGACTCCCCACTCCAGTTTGAGGGGACATACCTGCATAGAGGTGCAGTATAGTACAATATCACATGTTGTAAATGTTCCTTTAGACAGCCTCCAACCCACCCACAAGGTGCGGAGCTCCATCGCGGCCACGTCGACGCGCGACGGTCAAATCTCATCAGTCGCTTATTCTTCATGCGCTCGCAGACTGATTGTGGACTAACATCGCATGGAGAGCGGCACTGATGAAGATAATTCCCTGGCGATAATGATGATGATGCTGATAATAATAGTCATTATTCCCGCCGCCGGCCGTTCCACTCAGTCGCGTAGCTGCATCAGCCTCGCCGAGCCAAACCGAAACTCCACCCACTGCCGCCGCCAGTTGAGACGGGCGCCACAGGCCCACCAACTTTATTTTCCGTTCCATCTGTGGCGTCCCCACGGCAACGTGGAACCTGAGTAACCGCGTCTGCAGCGACACCATTAAGTACGACACTTGTTTTCATCGGACAAAGAGCACACTGCACGCCTCCATGTGAGACCGCTTCCTTGACTCATCAATTAGCCATAAGCAGATGCCCAGAATGCACTGCGTTCTTGACCGGAAAATGGAAAGCTTGACATTTGATTACCTAAAATCATGTGTTTAGCGGCTGTTGGAACTCGTGTGGTAAATATGGTTAAAAGTGCGCAGATTAAAATGCAAAGCAGTACTTCCTATTGACACTGGGCATGTGCTGCTTCTAGAGCCTTGTCTGTGGTGTGGGAGGTAGACCTGTGTTTGGGCTGAGCAGGGCAGCCCAGCTAACGTACAGAGGGGACCAACATGTTGAATGTGCCTCGCACTGGACGTGGCATCAATAAAACATAACAGCTTAATTTGCATAACAGCTAAACCCTTAAGCAGTTTTGGAAAACTTAGCTACACCTTACGGCCTCGCACGGGAACAACCTTGCTTCTTAGGGGCCGCGCTCGCTCATGAGGCGGTGAAACCTAACACATCACCCCCACGCTCCATCTCCATGCCGTCCTATTGGACAGAGCAGCCTGCAATGTCAGCCAATGACATAAAGAGACTTGGAGGTCAAGGCGATTCTTCAGCTTCACCTGAATCGCTGACCATTGTCCCATTCTGCATTCTGCTTCTATATTATGTATTGTAACTGATTACACGCTTAGGTATCGAAATATAGCCTTAAGTTCAGCCCTTCTTATCGTGCACTGTCCTGTGTTTGGCAGGTGAAGTCCTGTGAAGCCCTTGCCTTGTCACTTGCTGTCTGTATGTTGCTGCCTGTGGTCCCGGATCATTATCTGACGCTGCTGTATACATGTATATAGATAACACCCACTTGACTTGACGTGACTTGACAATTGGGAATTTTGCTCCAACAAGGGGGGCTGTGACTCGGCCCCAGGGCCAAAGTCTCTCGCTGCCGTGATGTAAAACAGCGTGACAGGTGACATCAGTTTAGAAGATTCTATGCACAGAGAGTGGGCCGACCTCACATCCACCACCCTGGGTGTCCCAGGTGACATAAATACTTAATCCTTTACCATTTTATGGGAAACTGAGTTGAAGTCTCCCTGAGGGATCCATAATATGGCCGTTTTCATTCAATGGAACTTTGTATGGCGACCCGCTGTCTAGGCACTCTAGGGTGTCACAGGTCCGGAGCGACACAGATAATATTTTCGTGTCCGGCAGTAATATTTGATGCCCGCGCGTGTGGTATCGGTCCCGCGCTGCCAAAACCGACGACCCCGTTACACGGGTCACATGCAAAGTAAGCGGAATAACGGCCTGCCTTCAAGCGGCGTATAAAGCTGTCAGGATCGCTGACATTATAAACGATCCGCATTATGAAAATCACTGCTAGCCACCGGAGTGCCAGTTGTGTCTATATTACACAATTACCAGCCATTTGTGTAACCCTAATCTTATTTCATTACTCCCAGCTCCCGCAGTCATTTCCTTTCACTTCTCAGCGTTTCGTTTGTACTTTTAAGCTTAATTTGCTTACGCCTCTTTCCGAAATGAGTCTCAATTTCTTCCCTACTCATTTGGCATGTAAATCTTCACGATCCGCTTCGTTGTAATTACAGCTGCGGCTTTGCGCGTTAGTCGCCTCCCGCGGACTGGCGGCACGGGGCTGCAGCGCACCGCAGACACGCTGATTTACGGCGGCCGTAAGCGACGCTGACAGAGAGCCGCTTAAAAAGCCGTTAACTATGTTTCACATCCATTCTGAAATAATGCAATAAAGGAAGAGGAATTGCGTCCGAATGGGATCCGTCTAATCGAATTAAACGCTTAGCGCAGTTGCATTTGTTAGGCCAATGTGCGCGAAAGTGGCACAAGTTGTGTGGAGTGTCGTTTTAATCTCGCTTTGGGTGCGGGTGGAAAATTTGGCCGGTGTGGGGCGCAGTTCGCTCTCCGTCAATAGGACTCCGAATATCATAGTAGATGTACCCGAACTAAATTGCTAAAGATATAGGGGCGACTTTTCTTCATTTAAGCGTAATAACCTGGTTTTAAATAGAGTTGTCTTCGAGGGCTTTGATTATACTCATTTAAATACGAAATTGGAATAGGCGTTACTTTCCGCACCGGGAACCCTGAAATGCGAGTCACTTTATGTTGTTGTAATGATAGAAATGTCTGACTTGCGGTCAGGTTATAATTAAACAGTGAATAGCCCAACTGGAAATGCTTGTGGAGTTTACAGCACTGCTCAGTACTGGCCCTTCCTACACCTACCAGTGAGTTGAGATGGCATTCAGCTGTCCAAAAACCCATTTTAAAGTAACTGATAAGGTCAGTGGATTGAACTGGTATTTCCATGGGGGAGGATAACTCAATCAAACGTGGACTTTGGCAGCTAATATCTGTAACTGCAGTGAATACTAAAGGACTCACTAGTCATTAGCACAGCATTGTGGAGACCTTTATCTGTCAGTATCTATATCTAAATCTATATCTAATCTACATCTATCTATGATGACAGTTTTCAGGTGAAATGAAGCTGATCTTTATGAACACGCTCACATATCCAGTGCTGGTGCTCTTTTCGAACAAAATGAGCAATCGGCTAAAGAATACTTTGGACCAAATAATGTGACACACTCCACAAGGACAGGCTGTTCCAGGCGAGAACCCACCATCCGGAATCGCCGATCGCCCGCAACTTCCACTGAAAACGGAAAAGCCACCACAAAATCAATATTATTAACTCCATCACGGCGTCCAGCCCTTAATCCAGTTGAACGCCTATGGTTTGCACTCAATAAAGCCTCTGAACTGGGAGGATGTGGCTGGAAACGGCAGCAATATGAATCCACTGGACCCGCCACCTCATAGCTCCCTCGGTGAGAGGTGGAGATCCGTGGGCTTTATATATCACACCCTTCAGTGGGTGGCACTATTTGATCCATTTTTATTTATCTTGTGCTTAACAAGATTACAAATAAATAAAAATGTGTTTTCCTGAGTATCATACATTGCGTACCTATGTGTTATGAGCGAAAGTGTCCATTTTTAGCGCCTGTGGAATGTCCTTCCCACAGTGACTAACCTCCAGCTTCCCCAACACTGTAATATCAGTGATGATGGCAGTAATCAGCTGAGCACCGCTGTGATTTAAACCCTGCCGGCCAAAATCAGTCTCTGCCCGCTCTATTGTACCACTGGGAATTTTCTGTTCCCCCCCATAGCAACAGACTCTGCACAAATGAGGGATGCTGGATATTACCTCCATTTTGCCTGACTGAAGCAGCTCCTGGTATAATGTCACCTCACCAGTTGCTCCCCCCACCCTCTCCCTCAATCTGCCGCTTCCCTGGGCAGCCTGGGACCGGAGCGTGAACTGCATTGCCGTGGTGCCCACATTCCCAGCATTCTGATTTGCCAGGAGATCCACTCTGGACGACTCCCAAACGATGCCCGACCTGAAGCTCCCCATATCCATCATCTCAAGTGCCCGCTGCCACTTAGCAGAATCATATCGGTTGTTTGACCCACACAAACGTGGTGTTGCACCTGATTTCCCATCATGCCTTTGGCTCAACCCGAATAAATCAGCGCTGCCCAATGGCCTGCTGAGATACGCTCCATCCAGCCTTTCAGAAACTGTATCCCTAACACTACTATCAGCAATCGTCTCCCTAATGGGGTAACGTAGGGGCTACCTGCCCTCATGCTGATGCCTGTCACGTTCGGTTAGCCTCCCGTGGCCGATTTGACACAAATAGGCTGTTTTTTTGACTTCCAGGCCATGGTGGCTGCCCTCCCTACTTCACCCCCTGTGCAGCGCAATCTGGCCAGAAGAGAGCCACTCTGGGTAATGTGCCCAGTGATTGCTGTCAGTAAGCAGTCTCCTGACAGAGGGACTCAGGCCTTCATATCGATCTTCGCCCAGGAATGACTCCCAGCTGGGAAAAACGATCCCTACCGATGGCGGATCTGTTGCCGCAGCACAGCCATCCGCTGCAGACCTTCGGAATGCCCCTAGTCTCCATCAGCGGTAGTCGAGTCACGCCGATTACAATAAGTGATTCCCCTAGTCTTCGAAACGCAGTTGCGGGTGCCGCCGATAGCGCTCAGGGCTGTTTGGCAGCTACTGGAACTGCCGTACCTTTCACCGACGGGAGAGAGCGATGGTGGCTTGCAGAAGAAGAGGAGAGGTCTCTGGTGGCTGGATCATCAGTCAGTATAAAATGCAGGCAGGCGTCACCCACGATGGGTCAATGCGTCTCTTCCCATCTCGATTTTATTCAGGCAAGAGCAAATATCGGTAATGAGCGATATGTCAGGTTTGCTTAGTCCCATCCCCTGACTGGCTGCGGTGTGCCGCGATGCTGCCCGCATGTAAATATCGCTTCTGCTTTGTTTGGCGCACCCTTGCTAACGGCGAGGAGGCCAGCTAGGCCGCATTTACCACACTTGTCCTGGATGATTAAGGGATGTCTGTTTTGGGGGGGGGGGGCAGTATCCTTCATATCAGCGGACTGGCTGGTATTAGATACGTGGGGTTAGTTTTAGATACAATCTGCATGACTGGGTCACCCGGATCGTGGGCCCCATGGGACTGCAGGTGAATAGTAATAAGTTGTATAAATCACCAGAGGAGAAAAACACAGCTAAAATCAGCTAAAGGCACAGAGTTAAGATATTTTAGTGTCCATCCCTGGCCTTATACCGTGCGAGCTGCAGATAGGCTTGGGTGGGTGAATGCCAGCAGTCTGGGGTTTAAGGGGTGGTATCCTAACAGCAGTGCCTTGGAGGACAGAAGTGATTGCACACAACACGCTCCTCCAGAGCCCAGAAATTAAACTGGCCCTTTAAGACTGATCAGATGAGAGACTAAGGGATGAAAAGCCGCAAAAACTATATATGTATAAAAAAAAGCCACAGGGGTGAGTGAAGCCATGCTGCCTTTGTGATGCAGAGATGTGCAGACTTGTCTTTCCTGTGGTTCTGGGTGTCCTGTTCCGTCAGCCGGGCCAGCAGCTCACAGAAGCCCCACAGAAGGTCACCGGCTGCCATTATTCCTCAAAGAAAGGAAAACTCTCCCCTTGTGGGTTCAGCGACAGTGGTTAAAAAAGAACACAGGAACATGGAACTGAACTGACAGAATAAAAAAAGAACAATATCCCGCTATCTCAGCCAGCCTCTGCTTCTTAGGTAGTTTTGAAGTTAGCTAGTCTTTTGTTGAACTTGACTTTTGGGTTGGGGTTTGCAGCCAAGGGGAGACCGACCCGTACCATCATCTTTACATGTTGGCAGATGTTTAGTGGCATGGGGGTCGAATCTGAGCCCCCCCATCCAGACAACACAACCCTCGAATAACACACACAATTCTCCATAATTTTAAAACAAATTCATTTGAATCTTTTAAACTGTTTAAGAACTGGGTTATCACTGGGACACAAAAGGACTCAAACCAGCAACCTTCAGACATGCTGCTGGATCATTGGCTCAGTGACACGCCCGTGTAAAGGCTACGTTGGATATTAGGCTAACCCCCCCCCCCGAATTTTAACCCTTCGCCAGACAAGCAGCAGCGATGTCTTTCACTAGAGTCGGTTTCCATCGAGATCTTGATTAAAATTCAATGACAAGCGCGTGTCTGATTTACATTTAAATGGCTTGATGCAGCCGTTGCCTGTGTTAAATGACTTGTTAGCAGATGAATCTAGTAATTGCGGTGTTTTATTACGCAAATAGCTATTAGCTATTATATTTATTATAGTCAAATACATTTTCCAAGGAACATGAGAAATATGCTGAGTGGCGACACAACATAATGTTGGTAGTTTGTTCTACCTAAATAGCGACGGTGCGATTACGATCTTTTTATGGATGTCCCCGGAGAGTCATAATTAGTCTGGAGCTTTTTAATTTATTTTGCTGATAACGTTCCAGCGCACTAGGGAAGCGAGGCGGACTGGAGTGAAGGTCGTGCGGCCAGGTCCGTCTCTGGGGAGTCGGGCGTGGGTCTCCGAAACAATCAGGAGAAACCCTTCACGTCGGATTACCTGGCAGCCGCTCCAGATTAAAACATTTGCATATGTAAATAACACCAAATTCATGTTATTTTATCCAAGTGGGGATTTTTGGCACGTTATGATAGTCTGCCGTCTGTTTAT
Source organism: Cyphomyrus plagiostoma (assembly GCA_019775915.2). Taxonomy (NCBI): domain Eukaryota; kingdom Metazoa; phylum Chordata; class Actinopteri; order Osteoglossiformes; family Mormyridae; genus Cyphomyrus; species Cyphomyrus plagiostoma. The sequence continues at coordinate 22,408,525 of JABFEA020000029.1, read as the reverse complement.
TATCGGATTATAAACCACGTAGGGTTAATAAAAGACAAATATGATGGAACTATCAGAACTTAATGATGTAGCCTATATACGTGGAAAATGCATGACGGGGGAAATATGTGCAAATCTGTCAGATGATAGGGGACAAGCACAGAAAATAGCAGAGCAGTGCTTCCAAAGGAGAACCATGGTTATTCATCTTTCACGTTATTGATTTTTTTATTGTAGAAATAAGTTGTGGATTAACTTGAAATCTTGGAGCGAATGGTCCATGACCTGTTTTCTGCTGTTTTTATTTTTCTCACTGTGAACTGATTTCTTTTTTAAAAATCTGACCCTTTTTCTCGTCTGAAAAAACAGAAAGATCACGTATTTCTCACTCGGAGATTCGCGCAGTTAATTATAAATCCACTAGGGGTCGCTGGAGTGCCGGAGCCAGTTTACTGGTATTGAGAGCAACGCCTATTTTATTAAGTGATGTAGGAGATGAAGGAATTAAACTGTTTTTCGTATACATGCGTGTTTTTATAATCTGCACTTTCTCTTAATCAGTTTCTTCAGATAACAGAATTGTGTTGGGTTATGAACTGAATTGTTTTATGGAGGAATAACTTTCTGCTTTAAATTGGCTTATCCTGATTCTAACAATTATTTCTGTATTCCTAATTGTACTTACCGTGTTTTGCCAAACAGAGTTTGCTTTCCCTAATGTCAATACGTCGTTCACATAATAAAATATGACACAACAATATGTTGAAAGACATGCTACTTTAATGAGACTCTCATTACGGTTGGAAGATAGGAATCTCACATTTGAGCTGAAAGTGTATTTATTCCCTACTAATTAAGGCAAGTGTTCACTACAGCTCCGATATCGCCGCCCTTGTATGTACAAACACTGATGACTTTTATTCACCACATCAACAAAGAAATGATTCAGAAAACAGACGATTATCATTAGGTTTTTAAGGATTATCATCAAATGGTATACTGTATCTCTGTCATTAATTGCATTCCAGAAAAAGATAATGATTTGGCTAACCTTTCTTTCAGAATAAACCTGACTTTAGCTTAATTAAAAGGTATGAGGCTGAATGGTAAATATGACATTTTCTTGGCAAATTGCCCTGGGAGAACAGAGATGAAGTACGGGCATGTTTTAAAAATATTTTGTCAGTTTCCTTCTAATTAGAGGCGTTTCAGAGGGAAATTCTAATTGTTCTTCCTGGAAAATGAAGGCTGCCAATGTTGCCCGACTCCACAATCAAAGCGCCTTACGGCGTTAATGAGACGTCCCGTCCCGCAGACAGAAATGCCGCCTTTATGCCACATTCGTGTCGAGACCAGAGTGCTTTTCATCTCCCGCAAGAAAAGGATGCAAACCCGTTTCTTCGTGAGGATTCTGCTCAGGTGTGGGTCAGGGAATAGTGAGAGGCGTCTGCCCGGCAGTGCAGGTGCCCTGGCAGAGTACATGCTGGGTTATTGCGACTCGCTGACATCAATACCTAGAAGTAATGAGATCTGGATAGTTTATCCCGATAACTCGGCTTCACGCTGCTGCAACTTCGAAATATATCAGACGCCAGAAAGCGCCTCTAGATCTGGCTTTTGTACAGATAATATCATGATATTATGAGGAGAAAAAGTGAATGAGCCTGACAGGAAGAGGGTTGCTGGCCATTAAAAAATATATATTTTTTTGCGCCTTATGGAGCTTAAGGAAACGCAGTAGAGCTTGATTAAATGACAGGGCACCGAATGCATCATGTAGAAGCTGTGTTTTTATGACAAATTGCTTGGCAAATCCCTCCCACTCCAGCTGCGGTGAGCTCTCACATTCCCGCTGCCAGACGTCAGCCATTCGCCGGGGAACATTTATCATATTTGATTGCACGAAAGGGTAAGGGGTGTTAAAAGGCCATCACCGGCACATTCGGCAGAGAATTCGGCAAATTCTGATCTTCCCCAGTTTAATTAGCTCCTGCAGAGCATGCTGGGCACCAATGCACGCCTAGTATCGGAAAGGTCACCCTCAGAGCGAAATGTCAATGCAACGTACTTGAGGATCCACCTGAAGAGCACCACCGTGGCAGCGGCCGCGTTATTGCTGTCCTGCCCACCCGTGACTGAGGAAGGGCCGTCTCTGTGGAGAAGCTGCAAGGTAAGGCAGCCATGATTGTGGAGTCACCCTAAATGGGCTCATGCGGAGTGACCTAAGACGGGCTCAAATAGCCCATGGGATCTGACCCCTAAGTGGATGATGTGCAGTAGGGAGAACGGCGTGCATATAGGAGCTATCCAGGGCTCCTAACACAGCTTTGCAGTAGTTGCAATAGAAATGAGGTACAGCTTCTCTGAAAAGCATACTGCCCTCTGGTGTATGGGAGGACTCCTCAAATGCATGCTTTAATGCTCACAGCTTGGACAGAAGATGAATGGAGTTGGACATTGGGAAGCTCCTCTGACACTTCCAGCCCAGGTTAGCATCTCATAGTGCAGTGATCCAAGTATCTCATTACCTAATTTGGTTAATTAATCTCGGCTAATGGGCCGAACGCACATTAGTTTAGCCACAGCGGCTAATGGAATCTCAGGGGGCAGGAGAGCGCTGTCATCACTCTCGTTGGCCTCGGGGGCGGGGTTTGGTGGATGGAGACCGGTGGGGGGGCGGTAATGCTGAGCTTTCATGCTGGGATGCTTACGGATTGGAGCCCTTTGCCAGGTGCCTGTCCACAGGAGCTTTCGGATTTTCTGAGATGTTGGGGGAGTGTAAAAAGATAAAAGGCAGCTCTGTCTCCATGCCCTCCTGTACTTTCAGCATGGCCCCCCACCCCAAAGGCTGCTCCCTTCATTTCCGACACATTCTGCACCTCTGCTTGCACATTGTGACACTCTTGTTTTATGTGTTGGACCCATTCAGAATGCCCTCTAATGCCCTGGGAAGGGTTACCCAGACCAACAGCAGAGCGTGCCGGGTGCATGGGGTGGCACACATGCTGAAGCTTAGACAGGTCAACCCTGACAGCGTGAAAATGGAATTCAGTCTATGAACATGACCTTTGACCCAGGAAGGGAAATGAAACAGAACCTTACAGAGAAGGATTTCTGCAGATAAAAGCAAAATACTGGAATCATCCATTCCTGTCCCATGCCCATTCCCTGCACGCAGTTCCCATTTATCTCAATATAATGAATTTAAAGGTTTTTCCTTTTTTTTTAATCCTCTGTGACAGTGAAGGATCTTGTTTGTGGAACCCAGTGGGAGAACTGGGCAGAGCCTTAGAATGTACCCGACGTTCGCCGAGGACAGCCATGGAGCATCCAAAAGGCCAAAAGCCCCAGTTTGTTTTTCCAGATTGTTTTTCTTTTTCGTTTTCACACCGCCTTCATGTCCTGATTTTAATTGTTCAATGCTAATGGTTCTTGTGCCCGCTCTAACTAGCGTTACATGAACAGTTAAGTGCGTACAGTTATGCTGTGGCCACATTGGGAAGGTGAATAGGAATCGCACTGCAGAGAACCGCGGCAAAGCATATGGTCGATCCGGCTGGGTCAGGAATCGTGCAGCATGCTGCTAAAAATGGCTGCCGCGTGCCTGTGTCTGCCTGTGCGGACGCGTTCTCTGTCTCTGCCCGTCACCGCGGACTCGTCTCTTCTCTCCAGGGGCCTGCCTGCATTTGACACAAGAACCTCTTCCCATTTCCTTCGCTTGCGGTCTGGGATTATGCCGGAACAAGATAAGGGAGTGAGGAATTTTATATTTTTCATCCGGCCATCAGCGCTTGTGATGTCGTACCCCTCCCTCCACCCCCCTCTGCTCCCTGCGTCCTTGTGTCCATCGGTCCCACAAAAAGAAGACAGATAAACAAAAAAAAGCTCTTTACAAAGAAGCGCAGGGCCACATTTTACAAAATAAGATTGCTGCCGCTGAGATCGGATCCATTAAGCCATTACGGCTTCTCGGGGATTGTTATCACGCCCCTATAAGCACCTCTCACTTCTGTTTCATGAAAGCCCCCTAAGTCCGTGACCCCCCATTCATTAATTTACATAGGTTTCACACGACCATGTTCGCCACTCACGGAAAAAGCCCCCCCCCCCCCCAATCACGCAGTGTGAACGGCGAGAGACAAATGCTAATGCAATCGCTAATGTGTTTCCAAAGAGATGTGCGTTCTGGCTGGCCTGGTCCTTCCGGAGCCCACAGGCCCACAAAGGCGGGGCTCCCGGAACACGGTGTCTCGCGGAGCCCATTAGAGCCGGAGCCGAGGCAGGGTCATGGATCTGGGTGAAGTGGGGCCCGGGGAAAGGGCCTCAAGTGTTGTTGTGTCTCAATTTAGCCCCTGATGGAGCCAAGCCTCTTCTGATCGGAGCCGTTCTGCTTACCAGGATCCATATGGTCCATTCTACCCTCGTTCCCCCAGGATCCGAAACACAGTGGACCGTAACTGTGGTGGATAATTATTTTGTATCTGGGCCTTGTTCTTGGGGGGGGGGTCAGTGGAGGGGGCAGGCTTGTTAATGGGGTCACTGATTCTAGGTTGCTGTCCCCCCAACCCCTCACACACACAGACCTGTTCTCACATCTTTGTGGGGACTCCACATTGTATTTCTATGGATAAAACTGTAATCCCAACATGGCGACCTTAACCCCTACCCAGCCCTAACCTTCACCATAAATAATCAAGCAAAACACCAGTAATTTTAGCTTTTTGATTGCATTCACATGACCTGACCCACAATATCAAAATAACCGGTTTCTATTACATTGTGGGGGACATTTGGTCCCTACAATGTAATATAAACTTAATCCACACACACACACACACATTCTTTTTCGCTCTGTGCATTATGTACCCCATGCCATGTACCTCGCATTTCAATCCTGTGCATTCTGCATCTTCTCATTATAAAGGTCACTGCTGGCCGCCCCAGCTGTGCCCCCACCTCTACCCTGCGATCGTGGCTTTTCGCTGGACTGTGGTTCCACCCCCACACCCCCCGTCGCGTCGGTGAGACGGGCGCTGGGACAGCAGAGGCGGGGGTGATCAGAGGCAGACACTGAGAGGTGCCATGGGGGTTTTCTGGTTCAGGTGAAGTGCTAACAGCTTGACAGCATCAAGCGCAAATTCACCCCGGACTTGATTTACATGAAGAAATTGTTTGTTTGTTTCTTCAGTTTATTATTATTATTTTTTTGAGAGAATACACCCCTCCCCTTGCTGTGTGATGGACGGGAAACAGAGGCCAGGTGTCTGTGTGCGAGAACGGGCGATGGAGTGAGAGAGCAAGAGAGAAAAAGTGAGAGAGCAAAAGAGTGAGAGAGCAGACGGGGCCGGAAGAGCCCAAGCGTGAGTTTGATGTATGGGGTGGGGGGCCGCAGACAAATGTATCGCAATCGAGTGCTGTCACAGGCCGTACATCACGGCTGGCGGCTCCCTGCTCGTCACGCTGATCAGCCTGTTTGTTTTGGGAGACTGAGCTGTGCTTTCCGCCATCTCGCCAACCCCCCCCTCGTGCCCACAGGAGTGCCACCCCGAGGAGAGTGCGGGCGGGTGCGTTTCCTACAACTGCTAAGCGTTTATAGGTCTGCTTGCAAACCCACGCACATCCACACGCAGGTACCAGTGTGTCAGCGTGTGCCCGGGACCTGCCTGCCAGCTCCATGCCCCCTCGCCTCCGGCGTCCATCTCGCCCATCTCCACACAGAGAGGCCCCCCCGCCTGTCAGTCTCGCCCCACATGGCAGAGTGAGATGCATCAGGAACCCAGAAGATAAGGCCATTCTCTTTAAAAAAAATAAAAAACCCAGGCATTTGAGGCGGGAGGGTGCCCCCCCCGAATTGGCGCGAGACGTGGGAGGCTGATAATGCTTTACAAAGCCCGTCTTCAGCTGCAGCGGTGTTAGAGCAGAGAGCAGAGGAGCCCCCCCGAGGGGATGTGACTCAGTTGGCTGCTGCGGGGGGGTGGGGGTGAGGGGGTACTGTTGAATCCTTTATTTTGAGTTAGTCAAATGAGGCTCCGATCCGCCGCGATATGAGCAAGCCAGGTGACTTAAGCCTCTCAACGAGTGTTTAAATGCAAATTAGCACCAAACGTGGGGAAGGTCCTGTGCCCCCCTCCCCGGCCTGAATTGACAGCTGCAATTAAAATGCAGCCTCATCCTAGGGTCTTTCTGGAACAGTCCTTGGCTGTCTCCTCGTCAGGGGGAGGGGCTGCCCTTTCTCTCCGTCTCCTTATCTCGTCTGGATCGAGTTCTCGCTCTGGCGGAGAGGGAGCCAGCTCCCTGTTAGGCCACGCCCCTCTCTCCAATCTTCCCAGTATGCTCAGCTCCCTGTTAGGCCACGCCCCTTTTCTACAATCTTCCCAGCATGCTCAGCTCCCTGTTACACCACGCCCCTCTCTTCAGTCATCCCAGCATACTCAGCTCTCTATTAGACCACACCCCTCTCTCCAATCATCACAGCATGCTCAGCTCCCTGTTAGACCACACCCCTTCTCTTCAATCTTCCCAGCATGCTCAGCTCCCTGTTAGGCCACGCCCCTCTCTCCAATCATCCCAGCATGCTCAGCTCCCTGTTAGACCACGCCCCTCTCTCCAATCATCCTAGCATGCTCAGCTCCCTGTTAGACCACACCCCTCTCTCCAATCATCCCAGCATGCTCAGCTCCCTGTTAGACCACACCCCTTCTCTTCAATCTTCCCAGCATGCTCAGCTCCCCGGTAGACCACGCCTCTCTCTCCAACCTTCTCAGCATGCTCAGCTCCCTTTGGCCACTGGCAGCAGCTCTCTGGCTCTGGTCTGATGCCCGGTATCATGCTGGGCTCGTCGCCGCCCAGGATCGAGGTTGCTGAAGCAGATGGCTTTCTGAAGGAGTGACCCCGTTTCTGGTGTTTTCCAGTAGCTGCTCCAGGATCAGCCCGCACCGAATCTGTCTGAGTTTTGTCTTTGGGCACTCCCCAGCTGAATTCACAAGATGGAAGAGTCATTGTAAATACACCCCCACAATCCCCAGCTGTATAAGGAAAGGCCAGAGGCTCACGGCTGGGGGGGTGGATACCACTTTGCTTCCTCCTCATAAGAATGTTAGGATTAAAGTGTGTAGAAGACACCTCTGAAACCCCCCCCCCCCGCATTTACTACTTATTGTGCATGGACGCAAGATAGGAATAAACCTGCTTCTGCTTTTTGGGCCCAGTCGTGCAGAACTGGCCCGGCCTGCCTGAGGGGGAGGCCTCCTCCCTTTACTGCCTGCTGAGGCTCAGTCCCATAATGCATCGGCACGCGACGCAGCTGTGGAGAGCGACAGCCGGCCACACTTTGAGGATGGGGGGGCGGCTGCTCCATGTCCCCTGAGGATACCTGTCACAGTGTCTCCCTCTCTTGTGGTGGAGCTTTTTTTTTTGCAGTTTTGGCTCTTTACCGGCGACTGTTGTTCTACAACAGCAGTTTCTTTAATGGCTGAAAATGTACCTGACGGCAGCCACCTCTGTAGGCGTCCGGGTCCAAACCCAGTTTGTCACTCTGATTATAGTACATTTGCACGGCCCTTCCCACAATCCTTTTCAGCAGGCAAGAGGTGTCTCAAATGGATGATGAGGAACTGCATGCGTTTGATTAGCTGGAGCCCATATATGGGCATGTTTGATTAGCTGGCATAAAGACACGATTGAATGGCTGGTGTATGGGTATTTTTGATTGGCTGGCGTAAGGGCACATTTGATTGGCTGGTGTACGGGAATGTTTGACTGGCAATTGCACAGGGGCCCTGGATGATATTAGATGGGGGCACAGCCAGGGTTACCAACTCTCATGCATCCCATGTGACACTCATGCTTTCAGACTCTCTCGTGCAAGAAATGGCAAATCTATATTATTCCATTCTAAACCTAAAATTGTCTACATCAAAATTGGTGGGGCAGTTTGTAAACTCTACTGGCTACTTAGGAGGTAATAAAACTGATACATGCATGTAAATGTGTGCGCAGACCTGCCTCCGGCCAGCTGAGTCGGTAGCCCTGCAGAGGTAGCAGCTAGACCGACCCTAAGAGGTCTGACCATGACCTCACGTCATGCTGAGTTAGCGGCGGCTAACCGCTAGCCGCCAGCTCCGTTACCCCTTTCTTCATGACGCTGACAGCTCGCCACATTAAAGCTGTCAGGTCATTTCAAGGTAGCTCTTTTTCAAAGCGGGAGCTTAATCGCCTCACCCGCTTGCTTTTTCACGCTGTAGTTCACGTAATGACTCTTGGTTCATTTGCAGCATGTTGCATATTGTGCTTAAGTACTATAGAAATGTTAATTCTAAGTTCCTCCAATATTGAATTTTGCCTATATATAATATAATGCATATAAATACCTGGTCTCCTCATCCTTATTTCAGGAACTTAACAGATACTCTCAAACTGTCTACCTCCTCCATGGCTTCCATGTCATACTGAAAGTAAAGTTTGCAAGCGGCTTCCCGATCCGGCCGCGCTACTCAGGATGATAGGATGAGGAGGAGTTAGAGAACAGCACTGCTGACTTAGTGGCCTCGATGAGCGGAAACAGGAAAGGCCAGGATACCCTTACAGTCAAACCGAACCGAACATAATAATGTAATATGAATATATACATATGCATTAAAGGTAAGTACCTCATATTAGTGTCTAAATCCCCAGGGCTTGGCTCACCCGTCCAGTCCCATAACTATTAAACTTGCACTGCAACTTAACTAGTTATTTACTGCAGTGATTAATGAACGGCCTTGACTGTGAGCTGAAGCCATGCTTGTAAGCCCTGTTATTATGGTACATTTTAAACCGTTTTGCTGTTTTTCAGAGCCACACCCTGCTCCCAGTTAGGGTGGGATTTTGCCAGTACCTCCCAGTGAAGGCGTCCTGCTTTCCCTTCCCGTTACCTGCTGGGAGTAATCTCAGAGCAAAGTGGGGTGCCGTGAGTGCTGACTAACAAATCGCTCCATACAGAGGCGTGATCCTGACCCCCCCCCTGCACTGAGCTGCTTCATTCCCATTTAGGAATTTACTGCTAACCCGGATAGACTCTGAAAAAAAAACAAAAAGACCTTTCTGGTACCTTTCCATTTTACAATTGGATGCCCGCCTTGGTTACTTATACGGCTCGGTCCAGTTGAAACAGAGGAGGTTGTTTTTCTGGTGAATGGCTACAACTATACTTAGGTTATTGTTGAGGTCTTTACTTAACTCATCTCTCTGGTGTTGCCCTTGGTGTTGCTGGGCCTGTGATGAGCTGGCACCCCTGCAGCGTGTCCCCTGTGCTTCTTGGAATAGTCTCCTGGTTCTCTGAGATGCTGCGTTGGGTAAGCCAAGTTTGAAAACCAATGTATGGATAGATGGAACAGTTACTTGGCATCTGCTGGCTGTTTTGGCTTTAGGAAGCTCATGGCAATGTCTTTCTGAGAGACACAAGGTCAGTAGGTACCATGTTGTCACCACCCCCCAGTGACATTTCCTCCCATAAAATACCTGTCTGAGGAACACAGACCCCAGAGCCAGTTTTAAAAGACAACCAGGCTCGCTGTCATTAAACAAATTTAACCAAACCGAACGTTTCACACTTGGCTGGTGATGAAAGAGGGATGCTGATCTGCCCAAGCGTGCCATGCATTCTACAGCTGCCACTAGGGGGCAGGCTTGCACAACAGTCAGCTACAGCCATAGATAAGCATGCAGGCAACACCAAGTGGTGCAAAATGGCCCCTATCCAGCAGCTTAAAGCACATATCAGATGTGTTTCTGTGGTAGACAGAGATCCTAGTGCTGAGTGTCAGAGTCCCTGTAAAGTTTAAGCGCCAAACACACACAGTGCCCTTCCCTGGCCATGCGACTGATATTACACAATCAGGCCTTTGATGCTGTCAAATTTACAAGCTCGACTCTGACAAGTAGTGGCTCACCGAAATGGTACTTGGGCAGACATGACTCGTTTAATCCTGGATAACTTCTCCGCCGTTCACCAGCTTCCCGGAATGTCCTCCCATAACATGCCACCTGGCACAGGTTCATTTACAGAAGAGGTGTTTGCTTTTTGGTACATTTCTTTCATCTCGACTGAAGCGTATGTGCTGTGTGAAACGGATTTCCCAGCATTCCCTTATGCCGACGCTTAATGTCGCGATGCTATCCGTTGGCTGCCCACGCCGGCCCCCCAGTCAGGGCCGATTAATGCATTAAAGGCGGGTCCTGCCGCGGGATGGTATAATGAGGCTGGCGCCAGAGCCGCCTTCCGGAAGGAGGCCTCGGAATGTAAAACATATGCTAACGAGCCGCGCTAATGAACGAGTGGGCAGTGTCACGCTGCGTGATTCCTAACCCCTTCTAATGCCTGTGGCTGAGGCGGCAAGACCCCAGCCTGGCTAATAACCTGATGCTGCCTTCTGATTGGCCAGCCTGCATCACATGACCTTTGCCACAGCCTCCCATTGCTACTTGTTCTGCTAGTGATATATTTCCACCTTTAGTAAAAGATTCGACACATCCTGAATGAATATTTATGCTTTCTATACTGACAGCCATTGCAGTGTCCTAACAAAGCTAAAACACTGTTAAAATTCTGTTTTTATAGACCAAATAGCTCATGACTTGTATCAGACCTGCTAAATCAATGACCTACCTGAAAGGGTGGTCTTCCAAAAATACATCATTCATTCATTCATCCATTCATCCATCCATCCATCCATCCATCCATCCATCCATCCATCCATCCATCTATCTTGGCAGCTAGGCAGCGCAAGCATTAAGGCCTGGGCACATCTCGACTGGGGTGCCAGTCCATAGAAGTCAAAACAACTCGTTGGAAAATTCTGTATCTGCAGTTTCACTTGCATTTTCTCAGAAAGATTAAACCAATAATTTCCATCTGCTTTTGTGATCTTCTGGGCTGGGATTCACAGTCCCGCGGAGTCTGTGGGAAATCCCCGCAAAGACAGAAATGTCCGTTTTTCCTCCGCTTGTCACGGTGCCTTCGCTTCGGAGAGGCCACGCCGTGCCAACACGCAATGGCGTGGGGACTTCCCAGGATCTGTGCGGGGACAGCGCCACGGCCGGAATCTCGCGGGAGGGGTGACGCAGGAGTTGTCTTCAGAAATGCCGTGCTGGGTTCCTGCAATTCACCCCATTTGGGGATTAAAGTGTGTTAGATAAGAGTGCAGGTGGAGGGGGTCTCTCTACACAGCCAGCCTAAGGTTCTGCATTCAAAGTCCCTCGTCGGCTCTCTCTCATGTTCAGTACGCTGAAAAGAAACGCAAATTTTCAGCTTCTCCCGCAGTGGCGAGGAACATTGAAAGAGGAATACTTCCCCGAACCGATCGCACGTACATTCCGGCTAAATTGAATTTATTAAGGACATCCCAGAAGGACACATTTCTGAATACAATGGAGGACAGAGTCAGCCCCGGCCTGGGATTCACTTAGGGACAGAAAGCAGGTCCAGCGGTTAGCAGGAGCTGATGCAAGCCTGGCTCTCGCCTTGCCTGAAATACAAGTGAGATCTGCTCGTCGCCATATGGCCCAGGATGACACGGGTCCACTTTATTCATGTCACCGCCCGGGCAAACCACCAGAGACAAGAAGGCCGGCTATATTTAGCCAGAGCGCTAATGTAACACGATGAGTTATTTAAACTCCAGCCGTGTGTCCCTAAAAAGAAAACAATTATACAGTCACCTTTGCGGGAATGTTAATGAAGTCCCTTGTTTATTCACCGTGCGACTCGTGTGAGCCCTGAACAAATCGATAGGTGAAACTGAGGTCCGACGGACTGTTGGATTCTGCGCAAACGGCTCATAAAAATCTCAGGAACAATCAAAGACAAACAGGAAAATAATTACCACTCAGAGAGAGTGGAATAAGATGTGGGTGATGATTCCTTTCATCTTTATTAATGGGAATGCCTGCAGTGAAAGATAATGTCTTTCTAGTGTGTTTCTGCCTCTTCGGCCTCCTGAAGGTGAACCGGCTGGCTGTCGTCGGGGATGTAATGGCTACACAGCTGCATAGCCGCCGACCTCTGAAATTCCTCTGAGTTCCAGAGCTACGATCTGCATCTTCCTGGGCTGGTAAGGGCCACATAATCGGCACGCTCCTCCGCTTTCCTTCGTCTGTCCTTTGACTGGCAGGAAGCCCGCTCCGCAAATGCAGGCCCGACCACAAAGCTGTCGCTCGCGCTGACATAACGTTACTCAAGTCCCCGGCTTTCCGGAGATTTCAAAGGGGTTTGGGTATCTGGGGAAAAGAAACACCATCAGATATGGGTTAATTACCCACGATTACTTTGGACTCAGACCTGACATTTTATTCAGATCCTGATTCTGGAATATTCTTTTTCATATGCAGTCTTTAGGAGAGCAATTACTATGATGACATTTCCACCTGGAGTGCTGCGTTTCCACTCCCCATGGGATAAAATTCTTCTTCACCAGCTTCTCGTAACCTCTCTCTGCTACAGGAGGTGAGATGCAGTGTGACAGATCGGTGACATTGCAGTCGCCTTTTTCTTCCAGTCGAAACTCGCGGGTGCCGCTGCAGCAAATTCCCGACGGTGCCAGGCAGACGCGGATCTCCACCCGGAGATCGCCATTCCCACCGCTTAGCTTCTGGCTCCCAGGTCTCTCGCGTCTGCTACTGATTTTCTTTTTGCCTCTTTCACACGCCTGGGAACCGCGTTTTTTCCCCCCAGAAGGTTTACCTCAAATTACCAGTGCATTCTACTCATGTTCCCAGCATGCCCCCCAGAATTTGATTAGCCGACCGTGGCAGAAACCGGAGGTTTTTGGCTTGACTGATGAGTTTCCGTTCATTTCAAAGTAATTTCATGAATTGACCTCATGTCCCAGGGTCAAAGTGAATGAAAGAGGTTGGCTTTGGTGGAGTCGGAGCAGGATTCCCCAGCTATTACCAGACTCAGAACTGTATGACTTTGTTCTGGGCATGAATGTTGCATGGATATAAATAAAACACAAAGCAAGACATAAATATTTAAAGTAATACACAATCATAAACACTCACACACTATTATTTTCATGAATATATTTACTAAGTAAGAAATGGCAGACTTAGAAAAAGTTGTTTTGTGCATGGCGTGCACTGTTATCTATAATTTCGATGAGAAATACAAGTATTTTATCAGCATGTGAATAATTTACGCTCTCCTGCAGAGGCGAGCACAGACGCGTGTGACTTTACGGCTGCAGGTGGGTCCAGGCGGGCAGGAGATCTTGCTCGCCGGACTGCATTACCTTACTTAGGGCCTCGTCTCTCCAACAGCTTGTCCATTAGCGTCTATTTGGTTTTCATTTCTCAATTTTGGCAGCGACCCCGTGGGTCATGGCCTGGTCCGCTTTCAGCTCAAGAGGCTCTCATCCAGAAGGGCCCGTTTTTCACACCGGGTCTTTTTCAGCGTGTGGCGGGCACGTGGATGTGCCCTCGGCTTTGCATGGCTCTGTGCCAGCTGATACTCTGCATTCAGACGAACCTTATTAACCTAGATAATGCCGACGGGCCCATGGACCCTCTCAGTGCTCCTCTTACCCCAAAAAGCAGCTTAATTAAACATCCTTCATGTAACCCATCAGCAGTAAGACCAGCTCCAGCCTATTTCTCAGTTTCGATACCCAAACATTAGATTAAGGGACCCCAAACTGAGGTACCTCCTATTCCCAAGTTACCATCATTCACTCTTCTGTTCTTGAGTTACCATTGTTCACGCTCCTGTGCCTCAGCTATCACCGCTCGTACTCCTGTTCCCCATTCCCGAGTCACCACTGCTCATACTACTATTTCTAAGTTATCATAATTCAGGCTCCTATTCCCAAGTTAGCATCATTCATGCTCCTGTTCCTGCAAAAGGTCTAAAAGCCCAATTATATATGCTTCATCCTCCAAGCAGTTTGCCTTGCTTTGTAACCCTGTGAGGTCATTCAACGTGAGATCCAGTCAGGAATCCTTCAAGTTGTATGCCTTGGTACTGTGGAGGAAGCTGGCTTCCCCTTAAGGTAACGCTGTATTTTATTACCCAAAAGCGCTACAGGATGCATCACTCCCGCAGATGGGGTGCCGGCTAAGGCTTTTCAGGCTACACCTGACAGTTGGCTTCCTTCCTCTTCTTCTTCATGTTTCTGTCTTCTCCCTGTCTGTCAGCTGCCCTCCCTCCTGCCATGCTGTCTTCTTCACGGCCGGGTTCGAGCCCCGGGGCGCCTCCAATCAAGGAACTTTCTGCAGTTACGGCGTTCCGAGCCATAATCGGAATTCAGTACCCCCCACGCAGGAATCATTAGGGGACTTCCGGGAGGGATTGTAATATCACCCCCCCACCTCACACCGAGACAAAGTTATTACACTTGTGGAGCAGACAAGTGAGGCCCCCAGAATCACACAGAATGCATAATATGCATAATCTCATTTTATTATTTTCTGGCTCTGTAGATGACCTTGAGTTTTATTATTCCAAAAATCCCACTATGGTCTTCGGGGGAGTACAGGCAGCTGTCAGTGTCAACTGCACGCGCGTTAAGCCTCGCAATAAAACTCAGCTTTACTTCCTGCGCAGGTGTTGGCCAACCCACACCCTGCGCATACTGTTGGGGGGGTGGGGCACGTCCC
>JABFEA020000029.1:22362780-22376231 GCA_019775915.2 Cyphomyrus plagiostoma | reverse complement strand
CCCCCCCCCCCCCCCCCCCCCCCCCCCCCCCCCCCCCCCCCCCCGCCCCCCCCCCCCCACAGCGTACCGGGGGACACGGGGATAAGCCCATGAAGCATAACCAGCAGATGTTACTTTTTCATTATGTGATCTTTTGCTGATTTTGGATTTCCAGGTCTGTGTGAGTGACAGGCCCGAGCTCACAGCACCACCAGGGGGCGCTGTGGAGCGTCGACACGATACGCTCTGTGAAGGCATCCCTGCTGGAGGGCTGGATTACGCGTCCTGCTTAGCAAACGGTGGCTCCGTTGGGAGATGGCGGCCATGAGACATAAAGTCCTACGGTCTCCTCAGGAGGCGTGAACACCCACCTCCTTCACTACACCTGTTCTTTCCTGGAAGATTCTTGGTTCTCTCTTATGCCATTTTCTGCATTATATCTTGGTGTTCTTGTTTTTCCCTCTGGACTCATCTGTAATTCATCCACAGAAAACGACGGATTTTTCTCAATAATTTCTTTACTCATTTATCCCGTCCTTACAAACCTGCTCTCTGCTCGCCTTTCCAAATCCCTGCCTGTGTTCCTCCACCTCTCCTCATTTTCACCCCTTGTTTCTAAACCACAATTTCTCATTGGCTGAAAAAAAAACACACCAAAATGACTTGGGGTGGGGGGTGGTGGGGGGGTGCATATCCCGTGGAAACGGGGATGTAGTGGTGTGTTTCTGCTACTGGGGTGCGCGCGTTTCAAGCGGACACCTCAGGTTATTAAGGAGCTCACAACAGCCTCTGTTTAGTGAAAAAACATCCATTTACACAGCCAATCTCACACACCACTCTCAAAGGGCATTCCTGTTGACAAAGAGGCTGAGTTACTGCAGAATAGAGCCATCTGCATATTTAACACCTTTTTTATATCCCCCCTCCCTGAAGAGAGACTGTTGCATCCACCCAAACATGCAGAACAATTTAAACTGTTAAAACACCCCCGCCCCCCCCAGTCCCCCAGCGTACAGCTCCTGCCTGCATTTGGTTATCTGACAGTGTATACAGAGCGAGATGATAATGAACAAGACTTCCAGCGAGCTAGAACTCTGCCAAATGCGGGTTCCTTTATTATCAAGGTGTGGGGGCTTCCCAGGCGCATTGTGTGCAACAAATGAAAGAACAGAAACTTATAAAAGGTGAGCCGCGCCTCAAAACAAATCATTACAGAGGCGCGACGCTTCACTGTGACAGCAGGCCCCCGCGATGGTGGATCAGCGAGGCCGACTCACAGCCAGATGCCTCGGAGGCGTGACGGGGGCAGAGGAGTCACACGCAGAGCACAGCCTGCGGCAGACAGGGGTGTACCACTGACCCCTAGGGAGGACACTGGGTCCAAAGGCCCTTTTTGTAGAATTTAGCCAATCAGAAACCAACCCCAGATATTCCCCAGGGTCCCGTGGTAATGATTTACTTGGCCTTTCAGCAAAGTCACTGCGGGAATCCACAGTGTGTGGGTTTGGAGAGGGAGGGGAAGCGCCAGGTGATCCGTTATGCAACATGGGCGGGTGCCTAGGATGCCGATTTCTGGGGGGGCGCCAACTTAGCAAACCAGTCTCGCTTTGACTCAGACAGGGGGCGCCGGCGGGGAAGTCTGCCACAAGGGATTCGAACAGCAATGGGGAAAGGAAACTGGAATAGGGTCTGAATCCCGTACAGCAGCAAAGGTAGGGGGAGCACGACGGGGTAGGATACACATGTTTACCTGGAGAGGTGACGGAGCGAATGATGCAGTGAATGTCGCTGATTGAATCATTGGGTAAATACACACATTTCTTTAAATACATGACTGTCTTGATCGACCCGATAAACCCGTTTAGTGTTTGCATATCCCCCGGGGGCTAGACGGCAGAAATGCTACACTTTCGGCGTGACGGCGGCACTGTAAAAAGGGAACGGCGGCGTATCGGGTAAATGCACTTGAAAAATAAACGCGGCCTGTTTGTTTGGAACACGGTGCCCCTAATTACACCACTGACTTTGCGATGTCTGGAAGCGTGTCACGCACAAGGGTCCTTGGTGGAAGTGTGCGACTCCTGCATCACCCGTGACCTGAGGACATGGAGGGAGATTAGGTCGCCCCCTAGGGGCCTGTGGGATTTTGGTCAGGTCATCACAGTAGCGGGGATAGATAGGGACCCTCTTGTCTATCTGTGTCCTAGCTACTTAATGTATAATGAGGCTGATCCAAGGTGTAGTTTGTATCATTGTCTGCTGGGGTGAATCAGGGGTGGGGCTGGATAAGGGGCGGGCCACATGGGCACTGGCCTGCCTTGAAAGCTGATTGGCTCCTGGAGTGTCCTCTCTCCTGTCACTCACTGATTCAAAGCTAATGATAAGATGGCTCCTTCCGTAGGAATTATGGCGCCTCTACGCCCCCGTACCTTAAAAAGAATCTCCCGTGAGTGCCCACCCCAGCTTCCTTCCTGTGGCTGCCCTATGTCAGGTCCCAAATGAGCCACTCCTATCTCTTTTACAAGTTTTTCTTCCTACTCCTCATTAGCCTGCTGTCTGGACGGGAGAACCAGACAGAGGGAAGAGAGAGAAAGAGAGAGGTAGAGAGAGAGAAGTAGAGAGAGAGAGGGAGAGGGCTGACACGTTTGCTGCTTGCTCCCTGGGTTCCTTACTGAATCAGTGCAGGCCGGGTCCAATCTACCACTCGCCAATTAACGGTGAAGTCTACAGAGCCGAGGGATGGGGGGGAAGACCCACCAGCTCCAATCTTCATCCAGTCTTAATAACAGTGATGGCAGGGAGGCATAGACCACAATAGTGACTCACAGTGCAGGGCCGTTCACAGGTAGATAAATGCCTAAGTTTGCATAAGTCATCTCCAGAGTGCCCTGTGTTGGATTGGCATAAGCTGGCGGGGGTCCTGTGGGCTCCTGTGGGGTCCTGAGCGGTGTGTCTGGCTGCATGCCTGTGAGGGGAGTTTCCATGAAGCTGCCCCCAGCCATGCCTGTGCCATGCGACGAATACCACGGTATGAATTACACCGGCTGACATCACAGAGCAGGAAGTAAAGACATTACCTGCAGCAGAAGACGGCTTTTATTGGAAAAGCCAAGGATGTAATTACACTGGGCCCCAACAGGAGACTGAACCAAGCGCCTCAGTCAGGTCCTCATATCGCGGTCCGTCCGGCTGATCCGGAAGCATAAAAAATAAATCCACTGGCATGACGAGCGTGGGATGGTAGGGGGCGCTCTGCTTGCACAATTCTTCTTTATCCGCATATTCACAGCCTCTGTTCTTGTCATTAAGGAGAAAGAAAGCAGCGGATTAAAAGGGGGGGTTTGGAATAACCAAATGTCCAATTCCTCTGTGAGCGTCACACTTCAATTAGCGGCTCGGAAACGCAACGGATGTCTCCCGTTAATAATTAAGCAGGCAGGGAACGGCGCCTTAAACACTCCCGCTCCCAGGGGAGCTGATAACGGCGATTTTTGCTAATGAGCTGTAGCCAGCTGGTTGTTTTGCTCGAGAAAGATACCTAGCGAAGCTGGCGGAAGGCTGGCACATCCGGAACGTGCTGGAGACGAGGCGCGGAGGATCCTGCTGGATCTGTGGACGCTGGATGAAAACAGGCCCCCTAACTGGCCCGTTGCACTGCCTGGCTGATAATGGCCTCCCAACAGACATACTGGTGAGCGATGTCGACTGGTTAGTTCCCCAGGGTGAGGTGACTCTGGGAGCAGAGCAGGCCGGGAAAAATCTGGAATGTCAAATGATTACCTGGTCAATTTCTGCAATGTGAGACACACCAATCCAAGTTTCTGTCATCCGCAAAACAACTCCGGCTTTTTCTTGTTAGTTATTCAGGCGGTGATGTATTTAAACCATCCTTAGTTCCTTAAGGAGTTACCCACTAGCCATAACGCACCTACAGCAAAGTTCTCCTGTGTGTTACCAGCTCTGACGACTTACATGCTCACTGTTGCCATTACTCACGAATAATTAGTCCGTGTTTCGCCCGCGTGTGGGATGAATCATCCCTAATTTGTGTGCCGTTCCACCGGACGGTTCTCGTTTATCCGACGATGTTTGCAATCGCCGGGGGTTTTCTGAAAGCACGGTCCCCGGATGATCTTTTACAGCGGTGAGATGAAAGGAGGAGAGAGACGTACCAATTATTTTCTCCCTCCTCCGAAATTCAACGGCGTCTCGCAGGAGCTCGGCCGGCCGGCGTCTGCCACATGGCCGAGGGCCCCAGGGCCCAGATGCCTCGTTTATTTGATTAATAACGGCTGTGCTGGGGGGCCACAGCGAGAGAGCGCCATCAGCATAGAGGAAGACCAATGCTGTTGAAACATCTCCATCAGCATCGGCACGGACACTTAAGAAAAGACACGCCAGTATTTATGCAGCATTTCCATAATAAGTTTTGATCAGCGCAGAAGGTGGGAGAATCTGTCACAGACTACGGGGGCGATAGAAATATCGAATGCGCATTGAGTCAGTCTTCAGTGGTTGACTGATACATAAAGGAATGTTTGAAGTGGTCATGGAAAATAGATGGATGGATGGATTGGCTCAATACTCATTTTTTTGGGGTTCAATAAGAGCTGTTTATCTCAGCAGAACTTGAGCTCTTGAGTTGTCTTGACGACTGACAGTTCTTTCTCCGTCCCCTGCCACCTCCTCCTTCACTGAACCTGCACGTACACCAGCACACGCACACGCATGACACGCACACACACACACGCACACGCACACACCTCAGATACAGCTTTCAGGTTTGATTAGATGATGGATGGGGCAAACAGTCATCTACCTGAATGCATCCAGAGTGTAAGGAACGTTGATTTAAAAACAAAAAAAAGCAGAGGTGTGTCGACGACAGCTGATTGAATGTTTTATATTAGAGCTGTCAGGAATCTATGGAAACACCGGACACTGGGGGGGGAGGTGGGGGAAACACAAATAAACCCGACTTCAGTCAACGTGAGATATTGACGCTCAGGGTTTGCAGGAGGAAATAAGTCTCTGCTGGCACAGGAGGCTCCTTCAGAAACGTGATACGCTGAAATTAAACAAAATAAAGTCTGGTAATTAAAGTCGCCAGCTAAGGGTGGGCGAGTGGCTGACTCGTGGTGTGGGGGACGATGACGAGTGCATCGCCACATATGGCAGAGTGAGAAAGCAGCTTCATTTACTCGGCGCCATTCCAGTGACAAGGCGTGAACGTCCCAGAATGCCGGGGGGGGGGGGGGGGGACGAGGTAAACCTCGAATTTCAGGTCCTCCGTGTCAGCGGCATGAGAATCGGCAATGTGATTCACGCCGCCGTCCAGAAGGTGGGCATCTGTCGCTGCTCCAAGGGAGGCACGCGATGGCACGCGATGGCACGTCGGCAGCGATGCAAACATCACAAGGTGCCAGCAGCAGACGCAGTGATCTTTCTGCGACGCTGCTCTCGACGTCCTGCGTTGAGAAAACGAGAGGAACGGGGATATTATGGGGTGATGTTCACGCAAGTCTAACCATAATGCCAAGTGAACCGCTGATGAATATAAAGCGCTGGATCATGCAGGCTGGAGGGAGGTGAGGGCCTTGCTCAGGGGCCCATCGGTGACATCACTCGGCCGGCATGAGGATTTCGACGAACAAACTTCCGATCACAGATACAAAATTCGAACTCGCTGAGCCAGACATTGCACTTTTAAAAATGGCAGAGACCTCGCCACACTGAAACGGTGATATAACGATTCACTGGCTCCCTACTCAGGAAGAGGCTGATTCACAGGCGTGCGCTCTGGGAGAGATTTCATCGGCACAGTTTAGGTCCCCGTGGAATTGTGGGCCACCGTTTCCACTATCCCCAGCCACTCCCCCATGCCCCAATTGTCCCCCGAATTAACTTTGAGTCCCTGTCTCTCTCCGTGGGAAAAATATTGCCAAGATGTCGCGAATAATGGTGCTGGTGGTTTAGCTCTTTCCTGGAGAAGTTGAGGAGATGAACTCTTCAAGGTGTGTGTGGGTTTGTGTGTGTGTGGGGGGGGGGTGCTTTCTGCACAGAGGAGAGGACTCTGCCTTAATTGCTTCATTTGACTTTCATATGAAGTGATACGTCTCAGACCCCCGAGTTAATGAAAAGTTCCTCACCCCAGCAGAGCGGGTCGATGTGCGGGCCGGGGGGGGGGTTCGGGTCACCGCACACCACATGCCCTCGCTTTCAGGTGTTTTTGACAAGTCACCTATCTGTAATTAGCGGCCTGCGTTGTCCTCTAAGCCGGCTGAGCACAATGTCTCTCTTCCATTTTTAATTAGTGCCTCCTTCTCTTTCCCTCCGCGATTCTGAGTTTGTATCTGCTCACGTCACACCCTGAGACAAGAGATGAACCCCCCCCCCCACGATGTTTAAAATTTCACCAGCCATTTTGTTCCCATAATTAATATTTCGTGGCGCCGTCGGACTCAGGGTGACGTTGAACCCCCCCGCTGGGGGGGGGGGGGGGTTATCTGCTGCCGTGTTCTGACAACTGCAGGTCTGCATGCCGCAAGCAGCACGAAGTGAAACTAATAGACCTGTCAGGATCATGAAGAGATGGGAAAGCATTAGGAAAACGATGACTCAGGTAGGGGCAAGGTGGCACGCGGGGCACAGACGGGCCTTGGTGTAGTCTTGGTGACAAGTGATGGGTACCCCTGTAATGGGGTAAGGGGGGGGTCAGGGCAGCGGGCCTGGCCATCTGATCCTCTTCTGCCTCCCGGTACCTAACACAAGGGCTGCCTGCTGTCTTGTTGGGTCACCGTGTCCCAAACACCCACGGCCCACGACCTGCGGACAGCGCAGTGCTCTCTGTAAATTCAACGCCTGGCTGTACTTTCTGGTTCTGACTTTACAAAATCCTCCCCGTTTCCTCGGGAACTCCAGCTTGTTGGCTTGGGATGAGCTGTTTTCTGGGAGGGGGTGGGGGGGTGGCTCACTGGCACAGTGAGTCCGTGAGTGAATTAAATACTCCGTTGCTGGCTCCTCTACACCATCACCCCCCCCCGCCTCACCAAGCCAGCAACAAGCTGCTCACTAATTGATTGCGTCTGAAACAGACATGGCAATTTGCAGAGTGGGAGAGGGCTGGTGAGCCTTGATGGCAGATGCAGCGTGCAGGACATGGCAAAGCAGCCAGTGGGGCCGGCCAGTGGGAATATATCCGGCCTCGCACAAATCAGGTTTGCCGTCTGGTGGCCCCATTTTTCCAGAAAGTTCTCCTCACTCCTGTTACCCGGGGCTGTGTCACCCACGCCGCGGAAAAGATGACATTAACATAATGGCTCTTATGACCCTTCTTCTGGTAGACAGAAATAATACCGTCCACGTCTGCTATGTTCTAAGTGAGAAAGGGCGTCCAACATGTGCAAAGAACACGCAAGGACAGCACTTTGGCATAAATAAACTGGCTGCTGAGGTGGTTGGACTCATTTCGCGAGAGCCGAAATCTTACGTTTTTATCCCCAAATATCCGTTACTCCACATCGAGGTTTGGGAAGAGGAAGCAACAGTTTATGAAGGGAAGGTTTGATGAAAAGGCCCGTGTTAATTACAATATAACACACCGTCCTCTTAAGTAAAGAGGCCGCTTTATTTGTGCGCTTAAACATAGTTCATTCAGATGCTGACAGAGGATTATGGGAATTCCTGCTGGTGGAATATCATGGAGTGATGCTCTTAACTGACAGTTATGAAACGCTTTCCTTTCTGGTGATGTAAGTGGCATAATTATGGAGATTCACTGTTTGATTTGACCTTTGGAACACTAGTAATCATAGGAGGCAGCAAACCCTGTGTGGTTACTCTGGTCTTTTTACTGTCCCACACCGATGTGAGTGTGTGTTTGCTGCAAACAACATGAAATACATTCACTGTAATTAAGTGATTAGCCGAGTCACCATCCATCACTGTAGCCTGTTGTCAGTTTTTGTAAACTGGTAGGCAGAGTATAAGCAAAAGAGGCGCCACCAGCCCCCTCGGTCTGATCAGCCTATTAGAATAAGAAGAAAGATTGACATCTAGGTTTATCAGATTTTGAAGATTCAGGCCCTGAAGAGGGTTGGCCCGGACCTGCTGGTAGGTCTCAGCACACTGAGCTGCGTGCCAAGCAGGCCTGCTATACTCACCAGGAGGCTTTCCGGTAATTTGCCTGGTAGTGGGCAGCTAACCCAAATGAGTGGATGTGTTGGTGTGTGACTCGCCCTGGCAGCCCTTGTAGACAGGCTGGATACTGGTCTAATGTTACACATTCAGGACCCCGGTGGGACAGAACGATGGACACCTTCTGCCTGGGAGGTCAATTCAGAACCTTCGTTGTCAGAAGGTCAGATCCACTGGGCCTGGAATTTCTGCTGCGTTTTCCAGAACCTTCCACTCATTGTAGCATGCATTATGTAGGAGTCTTTTCCTCCTGGATTCAGTACACTGGGTCATGCTGCTCCCCCCACCAACCACAGTATTACAAACTAGGTAGTTCAACAGTTGAATGCACCAATGACGGCCTAATGCTGATATGGCTGAGCCAGTCATGGTGGATTATTAATGAAAGGAGAACATAAAGGCGATCTGAGTTCAGAACTGATTACCGTTTATCTGAGTGTGTCAGTATTGTCGACAGGCCGATGGTGTATAACTGTCTGTTATAACAGTGGTTTAAGAGACTATTTCTGGCCAACTCTTTGCTGACATTGTGTGATTAGTACTGCCTGTGTACCCCCATCTCCTCCCACCATCTTGCCTCAGTGAAATCTCCGGTGCTATCCGTGTTTCACGCAAATTGGTATGATGAGGTTCTGTCGGTTCTCCACACGATTCTGTAATGGTTCTCTATGCAGGGGGTGAAGGCAGAGTGTGCACATTCACACACCCACTTGTGAGAAGTAATTCAGCTTCAAGCGAAGCCATTCGGGACGACGGCACCCGCAACACACCTCAATCTCTTAAGGGTGCAGCTTAATGCAGCTTCTACTCAGTTACATTACTCTGCCGACCATGGGATTCGAACCCATCACAGGGACAAGGCCCTAACCTGCCAAGTCTCACATTGTCCTCTCCAGATCCAGACAGCGTCCTGCTACTTACGATTCATCAGACCCTGAAGCCATTAGACTTTAAGACTTCTGAGTTCTTTGTGCAGTAAGGACAGCAGTAGTAGTCTAGAGATTGCGATCCCACACTGACCCAGCCGTCCAATTACGTGTGTTAGCGAATGCCTCATCCCACTGCGTCCCTCTCGCCATCGACAAATCAATTGCAATTTGTTGAGCAGCGCAGACGTGCAACGTGGTGGGGGGCACCAGTGGGGATTCTCCCTCATGCAACTGCCCCATCTCCACCTCCCCGCTCCTCCCCACCTCCTCTCCGCGGGCCAGCAGCATACGTGCCTCCATGGCGATTGCCCGGCTTACATATCACATTACATAGATTTGCACATTTTGCAGATCCTTTCACCCAAATTGATTTGAAATCAGGGTCAGCTGGCCCCTTGAGTACTTGGGGGTTAAAGGCTTTGCTCAAGGGACCAATGGTGACATCACTCTGCCTACCCTGGGATTTGAACCATAGACCCCCTGATCAGACACGGCATCCTAACTTGCTGAGCCCCACGGCGCCCCCTGGAGGAGAGCTGACACTTCTTTCTGCCTTCTTTTTCATCCTCCATCTTTTCTCATATTGCTTCCCTGCCTCAGTTAGACTGGTCCCATCCATGCCAAGGGCTTCTGCTCCACCTAGGGATAGTTTGATAGAAATATGCCCCCCCTGTGAGAGAACACCCTCCCCACCCCGCACCTGCGTCTCTGGGGCTCTCGCAGTGCTAATTAGACTTGGCGTCGTTTTCTGAAGGCAGGTATGCTACACCACTCTCCAGGAAGGGGAGGGGGGTAGATGGTGACTAGATTCACCCTGAGTGTTACTCCTGGCTTCTCTGGGGATGTTCTTCAGCCTAAACTTATTTTGAAACTTTCGGGGACGGTGGATGTGACGTGAGCAAAGTTTAACTCTGTTCCAGTTCGCCGCTATTCAGTGCAGTCGGGTGGTAATTTCCCTGCGCCGGCTTTTGGGCCCACTGGAAGCAAACGCTTCGATTTTAACCCACTTGGCGGAGGATGACCGGCTGCAGCCGTGGAGACCTCCTTCAGGGCGGTAACCTTGGTGAGGATGCCTCTCACAGTGTGCTTCCTGACCCCTTACTGTTAAACGCCGGCGCATATTAAAAATCGCATTTCATCTGATTGATTTTTAGATAGTGATATTCCCAGGGCCGTCGCTTCAAAGCACTTCAGGACTGACAACAGGCTTACATATGCACTTTAAATTTAAATGAGTTTGAGCT
Organism: Cyphomyrus plagiostoma; assembly: GCA_019775915.2. Lineage (NCBI taxonomy): Eukaryota > Metazoa > Chordata > Actinopteri > Osteoglossiformes > Mormyridae > Cyphomyrus > Cyphomyrus plagiostoma. Next base: position 22,365,883 of record JABFEA020000029.1, on the reverse strand, counting down.
GTAAATGGAGACACAGCAGTAGGTAATGGTGTATGAGAATCTGCTCTGTACCCATAGAAGGTTTTATTACCATGTCTGGGCTGCCAGGAAATGACCCTCAAAGCAGGTACCCCACACGCATCGAGGGGAGCTGGGAACTCCTTGTTCTGACCCCAGACCCGAGTGCAGGTAGGCACATCTCTCAGCCAATCATAGCCATTCTACTCCATGTCTGCCCCCCCATTGAGTCTAATTTGGGCAGGAAATAGGCCAGGGCCAACGATTATGGATACCTGGCTGTATTGACATGTCGGGCATCAGCGCTGACCGTCTCCTGGGCAACGGCGTCCGTTTATCTCACCCGACGTGCCTCTGACCGCACTGAGCATCAGTCGCCACAAGGAGGTGCCGTTGATGCTTGTTTTTCATTCATCAGCTCCAGCTCAGTGATGAAGCCGCCATTCTTGACGTGTGTTAATTACACACCGTCTACCCCCTCCACCTCTCCAGCTCCACCTCCTGCTCCCGGTTCATCCTGCTGGGGCCCAGCGCATCTACCGGATCAGACCGACGGCGGCGGAATGGGTCGTGCGCCTCAACTGCAAACGGGACGTCGTTCTGTGCCAGATCCCCCTGGTTTCGCTGCTAATTAGCATTTTGAGTGATTGCTATACCTACACATTAATCACTTAGTGCTGTGAGTCTATCATTATTGGCTGCGCAGAATCTGGTTGGAAGGCAGAAACCCCCCCTCCTACAAACCCCACCCCCATCTGGGAGCCCAAATGGTGCTGGGGTCTATGAGGATAAGACAAAATGAGAGAGGAGCTGTAATCCGTCTGGGAGGAGGGAGAGAGATGCCAGGGAAACATACCCTCAATTTGTCTGCTACAAACTCATCTCTCTTAAGGTGAACTGGGCTTGCAAGCCTACTGCATGATTTCCCCCCACCCACCCACTGTAACAGTATGAACCGCTCTAGAAACATGTTATACTTAGAGGTGGGGCATAATAACCTCGCCAGGGAGAGCCCACTTCAAGGAACAGGGTTCGAACTGCCTGAAATTCAGGCCTTTACGACCATTATGTGACATACAATGAGACTACATTAGTGACTTCAAAATGAAGTAAATGATATTTAAAAGATGTTAACAATATATAAAAGGTATATATAAAAGTAAACATATGCCGATGTTGTCAAACTGCAGGAAATATATCACTGCTTCAAGATTTTCTCTACCAGTCTGACACCTCTTTACGTTCCCTGAATGCTCTTAATGTTGCACTATCTGCTCATTTGAATATCAATCTTATTAGGTTCTTGTTTTGTTTGGGAGATGTTGTGTAGCTCCTGCTCTGGTTCCGCTTACTCTTGTTTGTAACGTGCCATTTGCCTCACCTGTAAGTTGACTTTGGACAAAAGCATCTGCTGAATGTGTGAACGTAATTATACATGTAAATTATAAAGACAGACAATGTAAACAGTAACAGGAACGACCAGTAACAATTATCATAGGTTATTGCTCATCTTCACGTACTGCACAGTACACAGTGATATCAGTGAGATTGGGACGCCCTGTTATCATTCTAATTGTATGATATGGGTCCACCTTTGGGTCATAGAGTTCAGTTAAAAGACAGAAATTGACAGATGTGTAAAGTTCAGGTCCAATCTGGAAAAGCACACTGCCAAAAATCTAAGCAAGTATAATTCTCTTATATTTTGACAAAAATCTAATTTGATTAATAAACTAACAACACATCTTATTAATTAATAAGATTAATTTACTTGCATTTAGGCATTTTGTCATGTTTTAGGAAATCTCACCTAGTACAATTTTCTTACTGTATTAGCAGATAATTTTGCTAGTTTCAGGCCATCTTGCCTTTAAACAGAAACAGTTAATCTTAAATTTAAAGGGCACTTTTTGCAGTGCAGAAATCCACACCAAGGTTTTGTTTCAACCAGCCAGTTGAGTACTCTCTGAATGTGACCCTTTATACTCAACTCTCCGGACCTGAACATTTCACCTCTGAATTTTCCACCTCTAAACTCTCCAGCTATCTTTCCTGAACCTGTTTGTGTGGGCACAATAGCTACCTAGGAGTCCCTGAGGATACTAGCCAAATATTTCTGCTTGGGGTCTCTGGGTCTAGCTTGGGTATTTCGCCATAGCGAAATAACCGACTGCAGAGCCTTAAGCACCGTTAGCAATTAGCCTCTGGCATGTGGCTTTGTCCCTGAGACTAATTGCCAGGTTGGCTTTGCACTCAGAGGAGCCATCAGTAGGAGATAGGCTGATATCGATAAGCCTTCAGAAGATCGTTATCACGACCGGTGCCTTCGTGGAGCCCATTTCACAGCAATTTGTCTAATTTAGAGGAATTCTCAGAATTAGAGCTGATAGAGGAGCAGGACCTGCAATAGTGCTGCTTGTACAGCAACATGGAGCAACTTGGTCAAGTGGGGGGTGGGACAGAGGTCAAGTGGGGGGTGGGTCAGAGGTCTTACCCTTCCCTCAGGTCACAGACCAGGTGAAAAACAGACTATAGTGTCTTTGGAACGATTTTTGGCAAAGACCAAGTCATTCCCTGTAAAATCCTGGAAGTACAGAGGTTGGTTTTGACACAGACGAGACAGCGAGCCGGAGTCTGTGCTACTGAATTGAACGTGCATAGGAATGTACTAAATCGGTCTGCTTATTAAACTGAATGATGTATCTATATTATTATGACTCTGAACTTAATGTGTTATCCGGTGAAGCTGGGGATGATGCTGCATGTAAACAAGTGTGATGAAATCCCCATGTGTCGTACACGCTGCATGAGTGGTACACACATACACATGTATGTGCCGTGCACACGTATATGCAGATCAGTTACACACGTATGTGCCGTGCACACGTATATACAGATCAGTTACACACGTATGTGCCGTGCACACGTATATACAGATCAGTTACACATGTATGTGCCGTGCACACGCATATGCAGATCAGTTACACACGTATGTGCCGTGCACACGCATATACAGATCAGTTACACATGTATGTGCCGTGCACACGTATATACAGATCAGTTACACACGTATGTGCCGTGCACACGTATATACAGATCAGTTACA
>JABFEA020000029.1:22339003-22352998 GCA_019775915.2 Cyphomyrus plagiostoma | reverse complement strand
CCCCCCCCCCCGCCCGCCCCCCGGCCCCAGTCCTGTAGCACACAACCCATTTTACATAGCATCAGTATCAAGGATAAAATCCCCCCCCCATACTGGGTGAACTGACATGTTCAGGGTATCAGACACACACCCTGGCTTCCTCTGCCGCCCCCAGGCTCTTCCCCAAGGATATTTGCACCGCGTCATGTTCAGTTTGCCCATCGGCGTTTGGTAGAGAGCAGAGTGAGTCAGACCCAGAACCACCTAGCCCCCCCCAACCGGAAGATTCTGTATAATTAAAGGTGGATAAAGATGGAATTGACTGCCCCCCCCCCCCCCCACGAATCTCAGAGACACAAACCCCCAGTCAAAGCAGAAAGAAGACGCCTCTGACTGCTCTCCCGGAGACCGCCTGACGATGCCCCCCCCCCGGGTGTGAGTCTGAGAGGGGTGCTGTACATGTGGATTTCGCTGGGAGTGCAATCGGCTCCCCAGCGCGCGGGAAGGTGACGCGCTGCTCCTTGCCCTGATAACCTCGCCGACTCCTCCTTCCATCTGACATTTACAAATGCAGGTCCTCATAGCAGCTGCGTCGGTCTGCTAAGAAGTGCGACCCCCCCCAACCCTCCAGGTCCAGCTGAGGGACTTGGTCACCCACCAGCCCCCTTCCCCAAGTGCCCCGCACCACACCGACATGCCGCCCTTATCAGACGACAGATTCTCGCCTGGAAAACGAGAGGAAAGAAAGAAACACAGTCAGCACCACCCGGCGAATGGAGCCTGACAGGAGACACTACGATTTGTGCAGGAGACATTTTTATTCTGGTCTTTATAAGACTTTCTCTCACAGGGATGGAGCGGTTGGTGTCGGCGGGTCTGCTCTTGTCGCCCGGCCAGTTAGAGGGGCGGGAGGGCGGATCCCGGGCCAGTGGAAATGGAGCCGTCAGCGCAAAAGACCGGCTGAGAATTATGAGAGCGCAGACCGTCGTCTGTGTGACCTTTTCAAGCAACAGCCTCACCACCCCGAGAAAGTGGGAGGAAGCGAGAGACAGAGAGAGAGAAAGTGGGCAATATAGAGAGATGAGGGGAAATCAGCTGGGAAGCAAAGCGGAGGACAGAGAACAGGATGCCGACTGAGACAGAGAGGCTTTCAAAGACTGCCTCTGGGGGCGGGGCTCTCTCGGGCGTGCTGATTGGCTGATTCGCCCTGCTGGGACCATGCTCCGCCAACAGGAGTCCCTGCGGAGAGGAACATTCTGGAATGTCGGCGGGAAGCCGCCGTGAGACTCCCTGCTTGCACACACGGGCCCCCCCCGGCCCCCGACCAGCTGGATCAAGCTCAAAACTAAAAAAGAAACAAAGTCACAGTCACGCCCTTCTCGGCCCGTCCCATTAATGGGCGTGAACTCACAGCACCGATGGGAATAGCTCGAGCCGGGTGTCACCACTGCCTCATGCGCTGTATTTACTCATTTGCTTAGTGAGCGTTTAATTAGCGCCACCTTGTGGGCCCCAGTGGTAACCAGACACGGAGCTCCTTTAATTACTGGGCCAGCGGTCGGGCCGCGCTTCAGTGGCCGGCTGCGGTTACGCCAGGGATCTGGGGTAATTAGGAGTCAGATGTCGAGGAGGGGGCCGCTGTGTACAGCTACAGCGATTAATAAGCTCAACGACGTGCCGGCTTTACTGCACACGGTCCTCCGGCCCCCAGGGGGCGCTCCTAGCGTGAGCTCAAGAGCTGACATTTTGTACAGCTGCTTTTCTAGCACAGGGAACCTCCCTGGTGGATGTGGCTGGGGTCCTCAATGTGTGTGAAATGCCATCAGATAAGACGCTGGGTGAAGCTGGGGCAGGCGTCTGAAGGTTTGTGAGGGGGTGTCGCAAAAAAACTGCAAAAAAGGGGAACGGGGGCCAGCAAGATTGGATCTGACTATCTCTCTAACTCAGTATAGAGAGGAAAGATGGAACACTGAAATGTGTGGCCGGACCCTCAGCGGCGAGGAGGCCGGCGAACCGGAACCAGAGCAGGCAGAGTCTGAAGCATGGCAGAGGCCAGCTGGACTTTATTCCGCAGATCCGCGGCCCAAACCAAAGCCAGTAGATTTCCGCAAGCTGCAGAGCTACCAGTAACGAAGTCCTGCCTTTGATCCCGCGCCGTTCGGTGTGGCTTTTAAAATAACATCACCCTCAGAATGAAAACAAAGAACAACTTTCTCTGCGGCAGATTAAGGGAAAGAACGTCTCTTGAAGCGTACGCAAACAATGGTAACCTGTTTTCTCATTGTCAGCATAGTAGTATCGGTTTTAGGCGGCATTCCCAGGCAAATCGCCGGGGTGAGGGGATGTTTTGGGATGAACCTCTCCGTGTGCCTGGAGCTTAGCTGTTAGCCATTTAGCCTTCGACGCTTGCCACAGCTTTTCCTTCATTTTTATGTTTATGTCTCATTATATCACTCATCATACCCCAATAACCAACACAGCAAACAAGATTTTATGCGTAGTCTGTAGAAAACATGATTATCAACCTCAGGTGTCTTTTATGCAACTAGTAATGACCAATACAGTGAAGGCCCAGTACATACTGAATTTCTGTCGGATGAGTAATGACTAGTAAAAGCATCTTTATACAGAAGCAATAGCCAGTAATGTTTAAAGGCCATGCCTCTGTGTTTGTTTTTCTCGTGAAACCAAAGCGTGGTCTTTAGCACCCCCCAGCATCACGAAACAGCACAGTGACGTTACGCTCAGCTACTCACAGTGATTCAAATTGTCAATAGTGGCATTTCCATTGACCTAGATTTTGCGCGTTTTGAAGATGCGAACCGAGAAACCGTTAATGGAAACGCTCAACTATTGGAGAGAGAAAAAAAAACCTGAAATATCGCAAAAAAAGTTTTCATTTTCTCTCAAGATGGTTTTCGTGGCGACTCAAAAAAGCTAAGAATTCACAGAACTACCATGGAAACAGAATGTTGCGAATGAGTAGATATGTAGGACATAAGGTAAAATGATAATTAATTCTTCTAAAGCTACTAACTAGCTGACAGCCTGGTCCATGTTGATGTACGAAACATGGATCTTAATCTCGCGAGAGGGTAAGTGGAAATCTAATTTGCACAATATGCAGTAATGCAAACACACCCCATTTGCAATTTCACTTTGTCGACTTTGGATCTGTGTGAAACTTTAATAGAAACACAGCCAATGTGTAGGTGAGAGCCGGATGTAGGACACGCTTTGAAATCTCACAAAGAGGACCAGGGACACAGATTAAAATGTAGCTATAGGCAGGATTGGATCGGAACTCAACCGGCGTTTGACGAGAAGCACTGATTCGCTGGTGGCCTGGAGAGACTCCCTCCCAAACGACGGTCGACAAGTTGATTCAAAGTCATGAAACCCCCGAAAGGGACACCATGAACATTCAAGATCCAGCTACCTCCACTATGGACTGGAAGTTAGAAAAAGCACGCAAGACTTCATCATTCTGAGCCACTGGGATTCAGAGTGTGTGGACAATGGATGGGCATGAATTTAATTAGCTTTTTTGTATTTAAATTAAAATAATGAGAAGAAAAACATGATTGTGTGCTGTATATGCCATTTAGTTGCATTTATGAAGCGGTACCAAGTCCTGTTCTTTTATGCAGCATAAAGTGGGATCTCTCTCTGTCTCTAAGGCCTCTTTCATTGCCACACAATGGCATTGTGCTCCAAACGCACTTCTGCAGATACCACAGCCCGGCATGTCGACGGGAGGAGGGAACTGTCCACGTATGGCTCCCATCAGGCTCCCATCAGGCTCCCGTCAAGCTCCCGTGCTCCCCGGCCATGCCTATCTGCATGTCACAGGCCCTGCCCTGATTTTTTATTGTCCACCAGTAAACGTGGCCCGTGTCACATGATCCCGCCGGCCTGTTTCCTGTATGGCAGATGCAACCGCACTTCACAGTCACTCTGCTGAAAGGGGTCACTGTATATGTCTTCAGTGTCAAGTTAAAATCCCCCCCCCCCCCACATCCTGGGTGAATCGACATGTTCAGGGCATCAGACACACACCCTGGCTTCCTCTGCCGCCCCCCCAGGCTCTTCCCCCACGGATATTTGCCTGGCGTCATGTTCGGCTTGCCCGTTGGCGTTGGGTAGAGTGGATCAGACCCAGCACCCCTTCCCGGAAGGGTCTGAATAATGAATGAGGATGAAGACAGAAATGACTGGACCCCTCCCCAATTCTCAGAGACACAAAACCCCCGTCAAAGCAGAGAGAAGATGCCTCTGACTGGCCTGACTGGACCGTGTGGCAATGCCCCCCCCCAAACCGCCCCCCCTGGTGTGTGACTGAGAGCCTGGGAGCAGTGCTGCACGTGTGGATTTTGCTCGGAGTGCAATCAGCGCATTCATTGGTCGGTGGCCTGATAACCTCGTCCCGCCATGCTCCAGCCCTCTTCAGACCTCCTCGCTGCCCCCACCGCCCCTTCTCCATCCTGACCTTTCGAATGAAGGAGCTGAAACTCCAGTGTTCAGCGGCTGCTGTCCTTTATCGGTATCGTTAAAATAAAATGCAGGTTGCACATACATACGCGCCTGCCTTCTGCACACGTGCCTGACCTGCGGTGACATGCTTTTCTGCCCCTGTAGTTAAAGGCCCCTTTTAATAGCTAGTTAGGATCTTTGTAAGCTTCCAATGACGGCTTTTTAATTGGCTGTTGACAGTCACATGTTTTAACGGGGTGGCGGAGTTAGAAATCGTACAGTGCTTCAAGGGGGCAATGTCAGGTACACAGACCTGCGTGTATGTGTGTAAGGAGAATCTATCAGCCTTAAGAGGAGATGGGAGAACAGCGAGGGACTTATTTAATCACATTAAACTGAACACTTCCTGTAAATGAACAGTGTAAACAAGGTATAAACACTGGATCTCAGAACAGAAGATGGATGCATCTTTAACGAACACTCTCACCAGACAGGCTGGCTCCGTTCTTAATGATAACTTATATTTGCATCTTAAACAGTCTGATAGGCATTCCGCCTTTGAAAAGCGAGCTCTTAATTACATCCAATTAGCTGCTGATTGGATACCGGCAGCTTCTATATGACAGTCAGCCTCCAAACAAGTCTGTTTTATTGAGTGGCTGTTCAGTACAGATATGCAGATATCCCTGATTGTGGAGCATTTTTCTTTGGGGGGGGGGGGGGGGCTGTGTCTCATAATAAGGTTGCAGTATCAACGCTTCATCCTGAACACCGCAGGCTCCTTAGTGCTTTTTGTTTTTTTCTGGAATGTTCCCTTTCTCGGTTGTTATCCTTCCAGGAGGTCTGTCTGAGTGGTCTGCTCCTCTTCTCATTGCTTTCTTAATTTCTTTCAAGTTTACAGAGATGAAAACGCTGGATCAGCACACGTGACTCAGCACTAAACAGGCTACACATACCAAACAGGCAGAATGGCGCTAATGAGCGGGCCAGTCCCCATCCTAACCCCCCCGAAATATCGGCCGGGGGCCGGATTCCCGCCGGTGTAGATGAGCACCTTATCCTCCAGCAGGCAGAACTCTGAAAATCTGCAAGGATTCCCTTGCTTACTGCCTGATCCTTTTTAGCATGCCAACTAGAGCGTTTACAGAGAATCCCGGAATTTTCAGTAATGATCTCACAGCTGTGGGTTCGCCCCTCCAGTGAGTTTTGCTTTACGTTTGCACGCGAATTGCTTTTAATGGTCCTTTTAACTCTTTATAACAGAATTATAAACTAGATGAGGCTTGGAGCCAGAAACACCCATCCAGGAGTCCACACTCTTCCCAAAGCCATTCAGGGTCGGATAGGTGTGCAAACAGGGGCGGGGCCACATGGGCAAATCTGATTGGCCCTTGGACTGACTCCACTCCTGTCACTAACTGATTCAATACATATTATTGGTTGGCCCCTCTGTATGATTTATGCCCCTATTTAAAAATCCTCGAATCTCCTCTGGCATGCCATGTGTCCAGGCTTCCTTCCCAACTATGAATGCTTCACCATAAAAAACACCCCCCTTAATATGGGATGTCTTTCAATGTTTATGTACTGGGTTTCCATAGCACCGGGATAGAGAAAAACCTACTTGTGTCTATGTAGAGCTGATGACAATATTAGAAAATAAAAACCGGCCTCAGTTCACCTCCACTGTAAAACACCTTCTCCAACTGACAGACAATAAAGAGCTGATGCTCAGCGACTCTCTTCTAAAAACTTCAGCAGACTGTCAAGAAATCGCAGGTACCACAGCTGCCAGAGTGGACGTAAATGACGACATAATCTGGAGCAATCCCCTGCCCTCTTCATCTCCAGCGTCTCTGGGGTCTTGTCAGGCTCATAGGCCCCTGGGTTCCCACATCAACTCTTCATGCCAAATTTTGTGTTGCGATTCCAGTTCAATTTCATGACTCGACACCCGGCCTTCGCCGAACACGAGAGAGGCACGCAGCTGAGGAATACGGGCTACGATTAGCTCTGGTGGTATCAAAGTCTGGTGTCACCTGTCACTGGGGCATTAGTGTTGATGCTTTAAGGAAAGTGGTCGGTCTTTGCTATTTGCCTTCATTGGGGGGCTATATGGTCAGTGTCAGGTGGCAAATGGGGCACATGAGCTTGTGCTGCCCTTTGGGCTGTTTTTCATCATGCAAATTCAGGTCAGCTCAAGCCACGCCCACCACACGCCCACCACACGCCCACCACACCTGCACACCAATTTTGATTTGCCATCTCTGCTGGGCTGTGGGAGGAAACCAGTGCCTTCAATGTATCCAGTATCCATTTACCTAAAGGTACTAAACCAGGGGTTTGCCAACCTTATCCGCAAAGAGCCGCTGTGTATGCAGGTTTTTGGGGTAACCTTTAGGTCAGCTATTCAAACCCAGGTGTGAGGACTCTTCAGCCAATTAGTCCTCTAATTAGTAATCGAATTAGGGAGTTGCAGCGAAAACCCGCATACACAGTGACTCTTTGCGGATTAGGTTGGCCACCCCTGTACTAGACCAATCCAATGGATTTTTTAACTGGCCATGCTATAGTACAAATCTTTATGTGCCACACCCCCCTACTGGACACGCCTAATATTATGGACAGGATTTGGCTGCCAGGGTTCTAATGCAATCTGATGCAAAAACTTTTTCCTTGGATGTGAGGTTAAGTGTCATTTTTCATTTTTAATATCTTATAAATATTCAGCTGATAGTTCTACTTCATAAATGAGTTAGCAACTGAATATTAATAGAGAATAAAAGATCAATTAACATATTAGAATAAAATGTGTAACCTGTGGTGTGTCTAGCGTATAATTATCTCCTATCTCTTCCATGGGTCATGCTCCAGAACAGCTGGATAACTGCACATCCCTTGATAATGTCTTTAACCATTCCGAACCAATCTTTATATCCTTATTAAAATTTTTGCTCATTTATTAGGCCAGGCCAGAAAGGCACTGGGGCTCAATGAAGTGATTTCGCTCACTTAGCATCACATGCCATTAACCTCCGTGACCCACACATGCCCGCCGGCTCTGCTGCTGTGAGGGGAAATAGGAAACTATTGGTAGAGCCCTGGGGGTGGGAAGGGGAGGAGGAGTCTGGCATTGAGGAGGGAATCTGATTGGCTGTCGAGAAACCAATGAGATGGTGCTCCAAAATTTACTATATTACAAAGCTGAGTATTGACTCGGATTCAATATGAGGCTGTTCGACATTTAATATGCTGCAGCAGTATTAGGCAGCGAAACATCTGCATATGCAAATTTGAATCTTTTACAACCGTGAGGCTTTAACACCTAGCGAGAGCGTGATACGCAGCCGAGGTGTGACACACCACGGGGACAGATTTAGGCCTGTGAAGTGGAGATAAATTTGGGTGCCTTCTGGGGTTAAACACGTCTAGCGTAATTCACGCCGCACTCCCACAGGGCGTCGCTGTGTGTTTTTCCGTGTGATCTACAAATCGCCTAAATTCATGCTTTGGAGGTCAGTCCAAGATGACCAGAAGCGTGCCTCAAATATTACACAGTCAAAGAACACGTTCAGTTACATTTTAATCAAGACCGCTTTGGACTACAAACCTGTTCAGCTGTGCCCAGTATAACAAGTGAAGACCATTAAATGGGCCTTCAGTTTGGCACCCCATGCCACCTGAAGACAGATAACTAGCCGTACAATAGCTCAGTTACCCATGGTATCTATTAGATTGACAAGTGACAGGGTTAGAGTTACTCAGTTGTTTGTTATCTATCAATTAACTACATTTACTTTCACAAACTAGGGAATATCTGTGTGCTGTGAGCTGAGGGAATTTTCAGCATGTAAACATGGAAATCAAACAAGGAGGTAGAAATTCTGTAGATGTTTGGAGGCTTTAAAAAACAATTCATTAATGAATGCCTCTGTTTAATTAAACATTGCCGCTGTCATCCCGCGCTGGGGAATCACGCTGAATAAAGTGCTGTTAAGCACACGACTCTCACCCTGAATGACACCCGGCCGACAACGTGTCGGCTTTTGATGCAGCCTGAGTGCGATTCGCCAGAAAAATCTATCTCATTTGCATCTAGCCACTTAACAGATGGTATGTTTTGCTTTTCTGTTTACTCGGATCTGCTTATCTTTACGGCTGATCTTTAAGCATATCTGGATGGGAGTCGCTTTTTGAAAACTCTATACATTACTGGCACATTAACTCCAAAATGTCAGGTGAAGACTGGCTTGAAACTCTGCTTCTTGGTCCGGAGACCGTCACCATGACGACACGAGAAACAGACACTCCGGACATCAGTCAAACGCTGAGCGATAAATCAATAAATAACCTCACAGTCTCACTGTGATCCCCGAACAGAGAAATAAAAGACACACGCGCCCATGCACATATATCCTAGCCAATCATAAGCACTCGAACAATAAAAACCTCTCCGTCATCCGTCTGAAAGAGACAGGCCTCCTTCCCCGGATAAACACCATAATAAAATACTAAGCCGTCTGATCCCCACGGACGCTCTGAAATCCCATATTAGGGTGCGGCGAAGGCCGTGTTTTCCCGCCTCCTTTGGGATTGCCGACGCTCGCCGGCTCACAGAGACGTCCGGGAAGCTTTGAGAATCAGCGTGAGCCAGGGAGATAATAACGGCGGTAGCCGGGGTCGCCCCGACCCCATCTCCTGAGGTAGCATCCTTTCATATTTTATCATACTAGTCCTGGGAACCATTCTCACAGTTATGTTTGCCCGATGGCGGGGATTGGAAGCCAAAGGTTACGCGTGTCTCACTCCAGGGCCCTGACTAACTCGCCGACCGCAGAGAGGGTCCGCAATCGCAGCATTACGGCATATCGAGAGCAGGTTCTGTCAGCCGTCTGAATGCGGGTAGCCGCGTCATTGACAGATCCGCCCCCAGTAATGCCAGTGGCTCTCTGAAGATCCCCCAATTCCCCGCTGGCTTTTGTGAAAGTTAGCGTACCGCATAGGCTCCTGTGGCGTACAGCGATATTAGATCATAATGCGGCCGAGAGCATTAGAACACGGATTAGCCTCCAGAGACAACCTGGCCGGCACATTTGCACATAGATGCAGTATATCGGTGATAAGCACCTTGCAGGCTGTGCATGCTTGCGTGTGCGCACACATACACACGTGCATACATGTATGAGATGACGACGTGACCTCATCACGCCAGCGTTATCCTCTCGCAGAGTGTCGCTCCCGGCGTGGGGGGTGAACCAGCTCCATCTGTGGCGCGCGGCAGAGACGAGTCGCGTTTTCCCGACGCAAACCACACACACAGACAGGAAGTTCCCAGCAGCCGTGGGGTGGGGTCTCTGCCTTTGAGGCTCAGTTGACTTTGAAAAGCGCACGCCAGGGCATGGGCCGCCAGTTTCAGCCAGTGAGCGCCATTAACGCGCCTCTAGGCCCATCTAATAACAGGGCACAGAAGCGCAGGGTCCACCCCAGGAACCTCCATTATCATCTTTTTCCTCATTTCTGCCTCTGCCCATCAATGACTAATGAACTATTTAAAGACAATATTTTCCCCATTAATAATGTATAACTCAGATAATGTCAATTGACTGTAGTTAATTTTATGCTTGTTAAAAATGCATAAGAGTGCCTAACGAGGGGCATATTAATGATGCTTAATTACCTCCTGGTTTGCCTTATCTCTGTTTTTTTCATCATGCTTAACTGTTTCATGCACTAATGTAAGACTAATATCTGCTCCAGTTAGCTCTTGCGTTGTAGGGCTTACTGTTTGGTGCAGTGGATTGGCTCTTCGTGATAGGGGTTGGCTCTTTGCTAAAAGGGATGGCTCTTTAGGGACGTGGATTGGCTCTTTGCTAAATGGAATGCCTCTTTAGGGACGTGGATTGGCTCTTTGGTGAAGGGGTTGGCTATTCAGCTAAGATGACTGGCTCTTTGGGGAATTAGATTGGCTCTTTGGTAAAGGCATTTGCTCTTGGGTGAAGCAGATGGGTTTTACAGTAAAGAGGTTGCCTTTTCGGTCATGTGGACTGGCTCTTCAGGTAGGTGGATTGGCTCCTTGGGGAAGTAGAGTGAATTGTTGATGAAGCAGATCGGCTGTTCCGCAAAGGACTTACCTCTTCAGATAAGTGGATTTGCTCTTCGGGGAAGCTCATTGACTGTTCGGTGAAGCAGATTGGCTCTTTTGTGAAGCTCATTGGCTGTTCGGTGAAGCACATTAGCTGTTCAGTGAAGTAGATTGGCTCTTTGGTGAAGCACATTAGCTGGCATTGGCCTTTCTGGGATGCGGATTGGCTCTTCGGTATAGGGCTTAGCTCTTGGGTGAAGTGGCTCTTCAACAAAGGAGTTGGTGCTTCATTTTGGGGGTAGCTCTGCAGTTGGAATCTTCATCGCTCCCCTCCATAACATGGACTGCCCAGCATGGACTTGCGGCTGGTGCTTTGGGTGACGGTGTTGTGGGCAGGTGTGTGGACATCCTGACCCGGGCTGCACCCCACCCCCCCACCCCCCAGAGCTGCTAATGGAAGCACATTATTATTCACTGGCTGCATTATTTTAGCCTTTCAATTAAAAGGCACTTGAAAAAAAATGAAAAGAATCTTGTGCAGCCCACAATGCCTCTGTCTGACACTTTGTTCCCGCGCTGGGTAATGACTCCCTGTGCATGTTGTGAAAAGACTGACAAAAGCCCTTTGGTAAAGAGCGGGCCGCTCTCTCTCCCCTTTTATGCTCATCCCCGGTGGGTGTTTTGACAGTACTGACGAAGGGGTGTGTGAAGGCACTGCCCCCTGGGCTCTGCCGCTCTCCATGGCTTCACTGGCAAGCCCACGCCAGTTGCATGTAAAATACGCCAACTTCAGCAGCCCGTGGTTCTGCCCCGCAGAGGCTCAGCTATGGATCCCGGCAGGGTATTGTCGCGGTGCCGAAATTCTGTATCCGCCCCGAGCCTGTCACACTATTGAAGGCCTCGCAGTGGCAGATTTGCTGTCAGCCTCCACAGACGAATAAATTCCCAATCAGCACTCACGGACGTGGCAGTTTAAGCCACATGAACTGGTGGTCTTTGATTCCCTGCCGCCACACCTGGTCCCCCTGCGTGGGGCCCGTTCGTGCCACTGCCACGGCTACTTTAGCAACCTTTCAGTGACAGCACTGATGAGTGCGCTGAAGTAATGCCAAATTAATGCCGCTGTTCCAAATTTGGCTCTATTTTGGGGGGCTTCGAGGCTAGGAATCACTCCACGAGTCCTCTTGTCATCCTCTGATCTCTAAAAACCTGCAAATAAATAAAAGTAATATTCAAAATGACACCAGGAGCGATAAAGGGCATGGCAGACAGGATGGCTGTAGAAGCAATATATAAAATTGCAGCCGGTTCTGGGGAAGCACCCTGAAAGTGTTTCCAGGGAATTATTTATTAATCCAGTTGCACAGGAGATGAAGCCCGGCTTTGTACTGTACAGAGAACAAATCGCTTTTATTAAAAAATAATCTTTGATTGAATGCTTTAAAATGCATCCCCCCCTCCACCAACAGTATAAATGTTGCACCTGTGAATATAATCCCAGCTTTGGGAAGTGAATTAAGCATAAATATCCCTCGACGGGAGCGCAAGAGGAAAGGGCGATCAGAGGAGAGAGAGCCAAGAGGTGTGGGCAGTGGGTCATGTTTAGCTTGGGGGGGCGGGTGTTTGGGAAAGAAGACCCAGGCCTACAGCAGAACCGCATGAGGTCTGCTGCGCTCCAGGATCAAGCGGAACACAGCGCTGCTTTTCTAAGCGGACCTCTGTGCGGAGGTGTGGGACAATAAAAGAGGAGGTGGAGGAAACAAAAAGGGAAATTAGGGTAAAGCGGCAGGCCGAGGCCCCCGGGGGAGGAGCGGGCACCAGCAGCTGTCTCGCCGAACAAAGGAGCAGGGGGGGCAAGCTGTGACACCCACATTTATAATTGCCGAAAATCAAACGCAATCAAAGTAAAAGCTTGCTGGCTCAGAAGGGCAATTAACACACAAATGAAATGTTTACATTACTGCAGTCTGGCCCTGAACCCTGGGAATCAGGGGGGGGGGAGAGGGGGGCAATGAGAGATATGCTGTGGAAAGGGTATCCACACCATGTACAGTGAACACTGCACAGAAGGGTGGTTTCTGCATTGCACATAACTTAATAATGCATTATAATGGTCAGTATAAGGGTTAATAAAGCATTACAGCATCTTCTATTGACAAACATAAGGCATTATAATGTTGATTATAATATTTGATAAGCTCCAGTGAAACTCTCATCTATAATGTACTATAAATAGAAGTGTTACTGGATAGCATTTTGTTTTTTAATGAGCAGTCGATGCTGGCTGACTGTATGAACAGCAGGTAGCATAGTGGTTGAGTAGAGGGGTTGGTAACTCAAAGAGAGGCATTGTTGTAGGCCATTCACTTGGCCTTCACTTAACCTTTCTCCAGTAAGAAAAACTGGACTGGGAATGAGAATGGCCCAAAGCAAAAGCACCAGCTGGGCTTAGCATCGCACCGCCACGTGATGCCTTTCAGGCCCGTGTGACCAGCGGCTCCGGGTCTGATCTTCCAGCCCGGTGTCTTTCAGCTAATAAGTCTGCCACATGCTGACACCGTTAAAAAAATAAGTAAAATGCAGCTTCTAATTTTAATAAACATAATTACACAAGCCCAGTATTAACTAAGCGTGGCCTGTCATAATTTATATGCAATTAACATGTCTTCAGAGTCATTAGGAATCCAGAAGCAGGAAAGGTTCCCTTAGCTTGTCAGTTCCACTCAGACGGACGGGGAGCGTGTGCTCTCACGCTTACACGGGTGTTTAGCTGACACTCACTGGGAACATTTACATCTCCGGGTAGGTATGTTCCGAATAAATTCATCTGGAGAAGATTTTACGGCGTATCTGAGCTGATTTCTCTCCCGGTAAACCCGTTCTGACTGGCTAAGCATCGAAAGGCCCCCTCCGGGTGTTTATACTCGCCTGACATTAGAGTCCATGTGGGCCAGTGGTGCTGGTTAGCAGCGTAGAGGCGTGGCGATAGGGCCCAAGGATCGGCCCGGCGTGATTCATATTGTAGACACTCTAGGTTATGAATGACTGCTTTCATCCTGTCTGGCAGACCTATGAGAATCTCCTTTCTGAGAGAGAGGCTATTTTGGATTATTGAGTGCGTTAGTACTACCCACAAAACGGATGCTCATGCATATTTAAAACCAACTAGCTTGATACAGACTCTACATACAGTAGATTTAAAAATCAATTTAACGTGCAATAATCCATCCATTCATCTTCTATAACTACTTATCCGGTGCAGGAATACGATGAGCCTGAAAACCCAACCCAGGAGCACAGGGGACAATGCAAAGGACAATACAGGGAACAATTCAGGGGATAGGCAGGTGACAGGGCAGGGAATAATGCAGGGGACAGGGCGGGGAATAATGCAGGGGACAATGCTGGGGACAGGGTAGAGAATAATGCAGGGGACAATGCTGGGGACAGGGTAGAGAATA
>JABFEA020000029.1:22293151-22305777 GCA_019775915.2 Cyphomyrus plagiostoma | reverse complement strand
TGTGGCGCCGCCGCACGCCGGTCCCGTGATTTGTCTTGTTTGTATTTAAGTCTGCACCAGCGTCTGTTCCGGCAGACATAAACGTGTCTGTATTCTGTGAGTGCATTAAACCCCCGGTTTGTGTCATCCGCTTGCCTGGTCATTCGTTTGTCCGCACTGCACGCACTCCCGGACCGTCACAGACATCAAGATGTTCATAAATACCACAAGGACTTCGTCCTTTAATAACGTTAATGGCACAAACTGAGACTTCTGAAGGCTGTTTTTTTGGAGTGTCAGATTAATAGAGCAGGATATTTTGAGAGTTTTTCTATAAAAGTAAGACAGAGGTGAAATGGACAATTTCTAATCCTTTTCTTTTGAAGTCATGTGATTATGTCCCTCCAGGAAGAGAGAGGAGCTACAATCACATCCTATTTCTGGTCAAGTTTATCGTCCTGCTAGAAAAAGAACCTGCATCATTTCTCAAGATGTCTTCTGTGGCCTCTTCCTCTTCTACTGACTTGTATTTAGCATATATTTATGTTTTATTTTATCAAATGCGAATGCATTTTAAGAAAGCAGGGTCATACAGTCCCCGCAGAATTTTGGGGTTAAGGGCCTTGCTCAGAGGCCCAACTTTGAAACGTGGAATCAGAACACACAAGATGGAGCGTCCGGATAGACCGTCTCTACACGAGGAACCCATTAAAGAACTTAAGAGCAGCTCACTAAAGCATCTATTTGAAGACTGATTCCTGGCAACAGGATCAAAACACATGGCTTCTCCTGTAATTACGTCCACAGGCAGGGAAAAAAAAAACGTTGGTTTTAATATTTAACCGGCCAGCATGTGCAATTCAATAAAAGAGAGACTGAGTCTTGCAGCACTACTTGCAAACTTTTGTTTGCACTGTGACAGGCCTGTGGAGCAGTGCTTCCATCTGCAGCAGGTGCATTAACACGTCTGTTTAATGTGCGCTCAATGCAGCGGCTGTGACATCATCACACCCTGTGAATGAAGATGCTTTTCGAGTTCTGAAGGTCGGATAACAGCTATTTAGAATTTATGACATCCCATAACCATTACAGAGTTAATGGGTATTTTTTTTGTATTTTATTCACAGACGAGATGGATATTGCAACAGTTTTACTAATGACATCGGCATATGTTTCCATTTGCTTTTCCCCACACTTTCCAGTTTTGCATAACATTGTGAGACTGTGTCTTTTATATATTATGTAAATATATCACATGGGAAATAAGGGGAGGAGTCTGCTCAGTGGAGTGACCTCTGACCTTGAGTTTTGGGCAATAGGTGTGGAGAATGAGATGAACCTCAGACGCTATTGGCCGAGCAGTCACCTGCACTCACCGCAGACCAGGTTGGGACAGGAAAAATAATGGCCTTAGGGTCACGGTTGCTTGCCTTTCACGCTCTAGTGGGACGAGCACACAGATTAATCACCACATCCTCACACACACACACACACACACACACACACACACACACACAGCCAGCACGCAGGAACAGCGCACACTCCTTACAATTTCACAGATTAACAGATTAACAGTTATCTGATTGACACCTAGTCTTCATCAGCAACCAAAACCTCATTCAACAGCTTAGCTATTATGCTCAGAGTAATAATCTGAATTAGGTGTACAAAAACAAATGTTTACCAGAAAGTGATTTCCACCTGTATAAAAATAGAAACAGAAAATTGGTCTTAATTACTCAGGTTTGCAGAAAAATAATTCCCAGAAGTAAAGAATTTTTTCATAATCTGTGTTACAATCTTCTGAATACAAGTAAAGTAACACATTAAGAGAATGCAGTTTCTCATCAGGAAAGCCTGAAGCAGCCATTGGACTGAGATTCTCTGCAAACCCCAAACTCACACCCCCTGAAATCTCAGCGAAGCCAGAGAAGGTCATCATCCAGGGATGTGCTGCGCTCACTCTGTGCGGTAAATGTCAGAGTTCACAAGTCCACCATCAGGATTTACTATCTTATCGCCTTAAGGTAACTGCTGTTCTTCAAGTAAACATCACACCCGTGTTCTGCATTCCGAAATGCATTTTCAGTTAAAATACATCTGAAATTTTATTATGAATAAATGAAAACATGAGTAACACGGTGTGAATGGATGTAGCTATCAGGTGGGACCATTTCCTGCATAATATTACAGACAATGTTTTTTTATATATTTAGAACTGTGGGTTTTTTCCTTTGTATATCACAGTCATTAATATTACTATTCACACTAATATTGTAAGATATGCTCTCTACGAAAAAGCTATTATAAAGCATTTCATCAATTTTGCATGAAGCTCTCTTTGCATATCTGTGTCAAAGTGTTCCCTTTTTCATTTTTGGGTCTGTCTGAGGAAGGGGCTCAGATGAGCGGCCACTTTGGGCCAGAGCACGTTTACTGGTGGGCTGAACGTGTCCCCGCTGTGTGTACGTGCATATGAGTGCAAGCGGGGGCCCATACATTACGGCGGTCGGCAGTGCTACGGCGTCGCCGTGGTGATTTACGGGGGCTGTTTCTGAAGGGGGTATTTCTGTGCTAAGCTACAGAACGCAGCATCCGTCACTGCCAGCGAAACAAGCTTGGTCTGAAAGTTTCTTTTTTTTTCTCCTTCCAGAAATGTAGCGCGTCCCAAATAAACCCCAAGTCAAATATTCGTACTGAGACACCCACAAAGAGCCATGAATGCAGAGGCTGGACACGCAAAGCCACCAAGAAAATGAAGGTCACAAATGCAGAAAACAGACAGAATAAACCGATCACAAAAAACAGAGAGAATACCACCCATGCTTCAGTTACAGACTGTCAGAGCAATTATTTTTAATCCAAAAAGCCTTTGAAGGTTTTTATTGAATGGTATAAGCCAGGATCTGTGATGGCACTAAAGATAACATTGGTGGTGTCGCTGAGGTGAAGAGTCTGAGCATATTCATAAAGATCCAACCTCACGATACCTTGTAAAGTTTTAATATTGTGTTGAAACCGCTTTTCTCTGTTAACTCCTCTCCCGGCTGAGTTTTAGGGGCTTCTGTGCTGTGCTCTGGAAATTCTCTCTTCTCTACAACATTAACTTTTAAAGCTGTGTAACATTACAGCCATGCGATACCGCTGTACAGGATGGCTGTACAAAGTGGCATCCTGACACTAGCGTATAATACCATAGTATGATACCGCTGTATAGAGTGGCTGTACTATATGGCTGTGTAATATCGCTGTATAATACCGTTGAACGATGCCGCAGTATGGGGTGGCTGTACGATATGGCTGTATGATACCACCATGTAATACCGCTGTATGGGGTAGTTGTCCTGTTCCGTTCTCTGTCCATTACCTGGTAAATCTCTGTTAAGTACTTCGAGGCTCCTGTCTTATGAAGGGCACTATATAAAAGCCAGCAGAACAGACTCGACTGCACAACCCTGGGGAGACTAAATAGCCTTGAACTGGCAGTAGGGGAAAATGTAATGCGGAAATGGCAGTGTAATGAGAAAGTGATGTCCCAGTCCTGATGGGGGGGGGGGTAATGTGTGGCTCAGCAGGTCAGGCTGCCATACCTGTGATCCCATGGTAAAACAGTGGTTTTGCTCTAGATACTGATGGACCCTGCTTCTTGAAAAGTATATGTCACTTTGGATTAAAACAAATAAGTAAAATGTTATATAAAATGAAGGAGAATGACATGGACCAAATGGAAGCTTGGTACAGAATGAAGGAGGAAATGTCACCATCCATGGTTCTGGACAAAACAGTGAGAGGAGTCACTGGACAAAAGCGAGACCGGCTGCTGTCCATGGTGCTGGAACTAATGTGGGGCCCATGTGCGCCACAAGGGACAGACTGTTATCCACAGTGCTGGATGGAGCGTCAGGCTTTGTTCTCCAAGGTGCATAAGCGAGACAGGCTGCTGTCCATGGTGCTGGAAGGAGACTTGGGGTTCAGGCTCCATGAGAGACAGACGGTCATCCATGGAGCAGGAGAGAGTGGAGCATGTTTCGCTCTATGGTACTGGAGTGAGTCAGGTGCTCTGCCGGCTGGAAACCACACAAGGTACAAGGCAGGCAGGCTGCTGTACAGCACACTGCTGGGGTGGGCACCCTCCTCGCCACCCAGTACTATGTCTGTGGGATGAAACACTGCCTTTTACATGCTGACGCTGCCTCCACTTTATGGGATTGTTGCATGATGTGTGTTTTGCTTGCCTGCTTTATGAAGCACACTGAAACCCAGGAAAGGCAGAGAGACAAAGCAGAGAGAAGATGAAAACAAACCGGTGTCCAAAAAATAAAACATCTTCTGGTGATGATTCTGCATGTATGGAAGAAAACGGTGTGCATGAGGACTGAACGTGACAATTACAATGAGCTGTTTATTCCATTGTTGATCTGAGGAATCCAGTCTGGACACGAAGTCTGGCAGCATGTTAAACCAGGGTAATACACCTTTACCTGGGATTTTTACTACCGGATTTTTACACCCAGTTGGTGTTCTGTTTGGAGTAGCTATTTATTTGGAAGGATTGCAGGCGTCACGTTTGGCCAGGATGGAAATATACAGTGTACAATACCTCATATCATACCCTACCCCTGCCTTTGCAATATGCATTATAATTAGATTTTAATTATTTCTTCAGTCACTCCGCATTATCGCCTTTCATCATGCATCTCTGGACTGAAACTCTTTCCAGGAGCTCAGGGGAATTTTGATCCAGGCCGAATGAAAGCGGAGGCAGGGCCCAATAAAAGCAGGGGCGGGGGCCAAGCGACAGGGGCCAAGCGACAGGGGCCAAGCGAAAGCGGGAGCAGGGGCCAAACAAAAGCGGGGGTGGGGGCCAAGCGACAGGGGCCAAGCAAAAGCGGGGGTGGGGGCAGCAGCTTGTGTTGGTCGTGTGACAATGGCACAGCGAGAAAAAAAAGGTTCCATATTATTCTGTATTTATACTCCGAATGTATCTCAGCACAGGTGCGTCCTTTGAAAATAAGGGGGACGTTCACTGCTAAATAAAGACCAAGGCTCTGCAGGTTATAAAAAAGAGATAAAAATAATTGACGGCCAGAATAATGGCAGATGACCCCCATTTCCTTTCACAGGCAGCATGTGGGTCTTCACATTGCTGCTCTGTCCTTGTATAAATTATTATTTCTTAGTTTCCTAGAATAACGCACTGTTTGTCACAGCATACGTGGTTGACAGTTTGCACATCATGACTTTAACCGGGTTTATACAGCTGGATCTGAGTAATAGAGGTTAGGAGCCCTCGGAAGATGCAATGACAGTCCTACCGATGGGATTTAAAGCCACATGCCTTTGGCTGGTCCTCACGCCAGCCGCGATCTCAAACGCCAAGCCTCTCGTTCACCTCATTTGTGACCCTGGGCTGGGATGCGATGCAGAACATGGGTTTGCCGTTTTTTTTGACCGGACAGATTAAAGTGGCTTTTGTTCCCGGTGACAGGGGAGAGACAGGGGGTTATTTACATCTCAAGGCTGGACTCCCAGCTCTAGGAGACAATGTGTCAAACTCACCGTGGTACGAGGCGGCCTGCGGAGACGGGCCGGCAAGCATGACGCGCAATGGGAGCCGAGCGCCGCCGCACTGTCAATACCACAGTGGGAGACTAAGACTGGCTGTGAGAGGCAAAGTTACCCTAATGGACTGTCAGTGAGATAAAAGTGCTTGCAAAGCATTCTGGGATACTCTGCAGTCCTGCAGTTGCTGGGTTACCAAGAACTGTACCTAGCAACTCTTAATCAACACTTATGGATTAAACATCTCCCTGCTGTCCTACTGCACATCAGCATAGCGCCACCCGAAGGCCACCTGTAGTACTGTTTGACTGGTGGAAGCATGGAGGCAATGACATCACAGCGTTTTATCTGATTTATCCGTTTCCTTCCCACTTAGATTCCTGGCACTAATTATCAACATGATCATTTGAGTCAATAATAATAATAAAAAAAAACAGGGTTACTTTGTTAATTAAAGTAAATAGTCTTGTAATTCCACTAACTGCAATGAGTATTTTACAAAGGTCAATGAGGACACATCTCCTCTGCTCGCCAGGAGTTTTGATTAACGAAGCCCATTAATAATCCTGAATCAGCTTCAGTCATTTGGGTGCCTGGGCTACAGCAGACTGAGTTATTGCTGTCGGGTTGAATAAACCATCATTTTTCTATTGTAAACTTCAGGATTGTAGAACTACCCCGTTTGGGGGCTGTATCCTTCATCACTAAAGCATGAGAGTCACCTCACCAGCTGGCTCCCTTTTCTAGAACTACAAACAATTTTCACTATAAACAATATGTAACTACACACAAACTATTATGCTAGATGCATAAAGACTTTTTTCATATTTATACTTTTGAATCACTAAAGAGCAATGAAAATAAACAAAGGTAACCTCTCCATGTCCTCCCGTGTGTTTGCGTGTTTGCGCTTCTTCTCCTTGAGTTCCTCATCTCACACAACCTTTCCTGTCCCTCGGCAGACAGCAGCTCAGTCTCATCATATTTTTTTTTTGAATGATGCGTGATTTATTCCCGGCTTTTCGAGAGAGGGGCCCCCTTTTTATCATTCCTGCCCTGATACGCCCCACGAAATTCGGAGTGAAGAGCAAAACATAAGAGGCCGTCCGACTGGAGGCCCCCACCCCTGAGCTAACTGAATGTTTAATAACCAGTGCAGGCGGAATTTTATCCTTTGCTGACGCGTGAGGGCCTAATGGCCTGGTTCTCACAGAAGTGGGGGTTTATTCCAAATAGACTGGCCGTTGCTGCTCATCTGTGTCCTTAGACCCATTCCTGCATTAAATGAGTCATTGTGATGGACATTTTCTCGGGGGTCTTTGTGGGCCTGAAGGATTTCGTCTTCATTTGAGATTAAGCAAATGCACTGCCTCTTACCCTTTCAGCTGGGGATTCAAGCTCACTGCCTCCAGCTGAACTTGCTCTAATGTGGCGAAATCCTTTTCCGTGGCATGGTGACCGAAGGGTCATGCAGTTATTCCGCGTGAGGTCTCGCTAACGCGTTCTACAGACTCAGCATCGCCTTCCCCGGACGGCCAAATCCCTTCTCCAAAGGGCCGTTATCTCAGAAAGCCACATCCGGTGCCTGCCGCCTACGTTCCCCCTCACGTGTCCCAGCATTTCATTTTCCCAGCGTCTTCTCGCGTCGTCGTTTCATTAGGATCTTCCTATAAGCCTCTCACCTGTCTCGTCTCTTTCAGTGCTTGTTTTGAATTCACACGCTGCTTAGCTCTGTGTAAAGTTCACTGGTTTGTTAACTTTCCAGGACTGTTTGCCGCTTACAAAATTGGAGTGATATGTGATTGCAGCCCAAGACCTGATTGCATCAACCTTACGCGAGGTTCCTCGACCCGCATGATGTCGTGGATTAACACATCTCAGCACGTCTGTGGCAAATTGCACAGCCACAGAACCTTCATCCATGTTCACAGGACATCCAGGATCAGCCTTTGGCATGGAGCATGAAATGCCCTTTGAAAGGAATAAATACATTTTGTGCTATGCTTTCCTCCTAACAAGGGTTCTCAAGCAGCGGCCATAATTCATAGAGAGGACTTGACCTTATCATTAGCCAATGATATGTTTTGAATTGGGGAGAGACAGTGGAGGGGGCACACTGGGGGCCAATCAGCTTTCAGCTACAGCCAGTTCTCCTATGGGCCCGTCCCTGTAAATGCCCAATTTCAAAAACACCAGTATGCATTCGCGTAAACAACAGGGAGGGAGCATCTTATCAAAGACCGCTCCGTCTCTCTACACACTTTCAACCAGCGCTTCAGAACCCAGTTTGCGACAGACGCGATAGGACCCTGTCAGCTGACTCCGCTGTGTTCGGCACTTGAGGATAAACAACAAACAATAAGACAGTAATTAGGAGAGATCTGCTTTCCTTAAATCCATCACATTCCTAAATCTACAAATGCTGGCACGATTTTCTTACAGTGATGTTTTTCTATGGGCAATCTGCTACTTCGCCGTGAATTAAGCCTCCAGAGCTCAAACTGTAAAACATCTATTGCTGACTGATCAGTAATTGGCAGGACCAGCTGCATCCCTTTAGTATAAAAAGGTCATTTTCCTGTCTGTGGGTACCGGTCCCATCTCTAATGGTTCCCGCCGTAAAATAACTAGCTTAGGTCTACTTTGAAACTGCTGGGGAAATACCAACCCCCCCCCTCCCATGCTTTTAAGATCTGTAGAAGCCAGTAGTCAATTAGCTCTGGATATACTGATATCACAGAAGGGGGGTGACGATCTGCCGCATTGTTTTCATCCTCTCCAGGGCCAAACGCTCTCTTCATTCGTTTATTTTCTCTCAGCCGACTCCCACCATCACACCTTTTGTTTTGCTACCCAGGCGACTCCCCAGTTTAATGAGCTTTTTATTTTTACAGCAGTGGAAAGAAAGCTTCTAATCAAACAGTCCACTTGAAGCGTGACGGTTTGACCCCCCAAAATCCTGCGTTGTCATTGGCTGCTATTTCTGGTACCCTGGGGCTAAAAAAGAAGGGGAAGAGGGTTGGCCATTTGAAACTGTTGGGGACGGGGGTGCAGGGGGGGACACGGAGACGCACCTCGTTTAGGAACCTTACAGAACAAAACCTTTCATAAACAGCCAAGTGCATTCCTGCGTGAAATTAAGAAGTATTCCTCCTGGTAAATATTTATTTTATATCCAGAATTAGCATGCAAAATGTAATTAAAAATAAGCAACTTTCGTGCAATCTGTGAAATGGCGTGCTCCGGTTAGGTCGCCGTAAAGCATAGACTTTAATTAGTGAGCCCTGATGTACCACAGACGACACGTTTAATGACACAATCTGGGGTAATGTATTGAAATGAGATTGGTTACTGTGATGGAGACGGAAAGGGCTTTCCTGCGCTGCTCTGACGTCCCGGGCCCTCTGTCATTGTAGCACCCCTGTCCTGCCTCATTCTGCTCCATTCTGGAACCTTCTGTTTGAACAGTGGGAACGGTACTAAAAACGGACATCGATCAGCACTCCTAAAGTGTGACGTTCGCATCGAAAGCATGGGACCTGCTTCCTGCTCCTTTTGCTGCCTGAAGATGAGTGACGCCCCATCAGTTATCAAATGTCTAAGCAAATGTTTAACTCAGATCCTAAAGACTTTAGCCGACCCTTCAAAGTGAACAATACTACAGATAAAAAGTGTGGGGTTTCCCTGCCAGGAGAACATGGGCAAGGTGGCCTTGGCTGCTAGATATCAGGCACATCTAGCACTTAGGGACTTTAGACGGCCATCGTTGCTGGCAGAAGGGGGGAGTTTGGTTGCTGGAGAGGCTGCTGATGGCTCAGAGTCTCCCCGTTTCATTGGGCTCTGAGGCAGCTATTTTTTGGAGGCCCAATGAGCACAATGGGAGAAAACAGGCCTGATTTAATTACGCTAACGAACTTTTAGTGCCTGCTCTGATTCAGTCTCCCATAACCCAGTGTCCCTGCACCTCCCCACCTGAAGCTTCATCTTCTCCTGTCGGACACTTGGCCGAAGCTGACCTCTCATTCCCCTTGGGCCACTGCAAGGCCATTAAAGACGGGCGCCCCACGCACCGCAAATGAAGCTGCGTCTCAACCGGGGGCGGGTGGAAGGGTGGCAGGGTACACATGTAGGGCATATATAGAAGGTCCCGGAAGGTTCCAGGTGCAAAACCCACAAGGGGCCCCGCCGATGCGCTCCTCAGATTTTTTTATTGGTCAGTAATCTGTCAACTCCGTTGTTATTTTTAGTGCTTTATGCGGCACATAACATGTGCAGTGGAATGGGGTGCGTGCGCACGTGTGTGTGTGTGTGTGTGTGTGTGTGTGTGTGTGTGTGGATTAGATTTATATGGCAATGTGGGAAACAGATGTTCCACACAATGTGATCAACACCTGATATTGTTATTATTTGTCAAGTCCCCACAAAGATCTGTGAATGCAATCAAAAAAAATAAAAATGCCAAGCGTCTTGTATTTATTTCGGTTAGTTATGGTTAAGGTTATGGCTGGGTAGGGGTTACGGTCGTCATGTTGCGATGTGATGTGCGTGTATGTGTGTGTGTGTGTGTGTTTACTGGGCCTGTGTGGACCCAACATCGGTGATGTTATTGTCGTTGCTTCATCAGATGGTTGTAATTAGCCGAGGGGGACAGGCCATATTGCCTGTCACCTCCAATGAAGTCCCCTTACCTCTGGCCTGCCCCCCTCCCCTCCCCATCCCCCCGACACATGCCACGGCCTCTCTGAACACAGCAGGAAGTTTTTGTGTTTTTATGGGCCACGGAGGAGCCCCAGCCTGACGAGTGCAGGAGGGGGCTGAGATCGGGGGAGTCCCCATGGGGTCAGACAGATGGTTTCTTTGTTTATGTGAGAAGCACGTTAATATGTCTATTCAGCGGCTTCTCTAACGAGGCACCAAACAAGCGTCTGACTGATGCATGAGCTAAGCGATTAAAGCCCCAAATCTCACCTTCACTCGCTCTGTCGGAGCCTGTGCTCTGGGTGTTCCCAGTCCACTCCAGGCACAGTCGGCTATCTGGGCCTTTCCAACATCACCATGGAAACCACAGAACCCCGAACCATGGAACTACGACCCCAGGGGGTGGGGTTTGCAGGTTACGGACCTTTTCCCAGTTTCAGCCTTTGAAACTCCCTTGTCATCATGCAACGTCTTTCACTGGTGAGTCTCTGGTGGAGAACCCCGTCCATAACAGAGCCGCGAGGACAGATGGCGCTCTGCAATCGGCCATTACACTCTCTCCCACCCAAGGGTCAGAGTGACATAACCACCAGGGACAAGAGAGACATCGGTCAAGACGCAGCGCATCCTGGATATCGGGGGCACGGGTACATCTGGCAGCCAATCGCTACTACAGCCGACCGTTAGAACGTCAGAGAAGTGCACTGGCCTCCATCCAGAAAGAGGAGATTAGGGTCTCAGACGAAATGTCATGGCGAGAAACCACAGGCCCTGAGCTGGGAGATAAGATGCCTTTGTCTCCGCCGAATGGGCTGCAGGCACAAGGGTGAGCCATTCTCCAAGATGACTGGGCAGAATGGGACTGTCGGGGGGGGCGTGCCACTTCCCGCTTCCGGAAAAACACAGCGGCCTCCGGGCGACCTCGTCTACCTCCAGCTGTCAGCCAATGGGAGGAGAGTGGCGCTGGGCGATGCCTACATGCAGCGAGCTAATTAGTCACATTGCAGCACATTCACCAGAGGTGGGGGGGGGGGCAGAGTTTAGGGTGTCAGTGGCAGTAAAGTTCCCATTATCTTAGTTGTTAGTCATTACCGGGTTTGACATCCTGTGCAGCCGGCAGTCGGGTAAACAGGTAGCTAGGACTAGGGTGGGGGCTGGTATCCGGCCAAAACATCCAGGATTGGGGTTTTTCCAGGTCTGTTTCTGTTTATGCTAACGGGCACGTCTTATCTTAAGAGCAAAGACTGTGTGACACGCATCCCCATTAATTAATGTGTACGAGCGCCACGTGCAAACGTGTAAAAATTACCCACTGAAGTGGCTTGTGTTCTGAATATGTATCCCGTATGCTAATCAATTATGACAGTAACTAAAGGTGACCTTAATCAGAAAAATTTACCTGTTAGATTAAGCTCACTAGGGGTAGCCTAGTGCCATTTTGCTTCTTTTAAGTGTATAAATTATATTTGTGACACATTCGTTGATTCGGTGATTAGCAGATTTGATTATATTGATTCTTTTAATGGAAATGAAGTGTAGGCCCGGGGGTAATAGAGGCCTCGTCATGGAGAGTAAGGACAAATCTGGGTACAAGCAGACACTGAGTTACCTTTCCATCCAGGGCCCAGGGCAAGCCAGGACTTCTGCTGGGGTGTTAATGACACTTGCTAAGGGGGATTGAAGATGGCAGCAAGCTTCCCCAGGCCCACTGTCTCCAAAGCGCCGGGGAAGAGGATGAGCAGGGGGGTGTACCTCCTTTGAGGCAGAACGTGTCGCGGAACTGGTCGGCGGTGACATTGACAGGGCTGCTGTTTATTTTAAAAAAAGTGTTTGGACAGGCTTGCCGTCAAACGCAGGCCGGCGTTATCGCATGCTGATTGGTTGTTTATCTCGCCTCTTATTCATGCCATTGTAAATAAAGCACGCTAATCGGGGCTCACCACTCAGCCAGCCTGGGAGGGCACCGGCCCTGCTGTACCTACTGCGCAGCCGCGCAGAAAATTGTCAATCATAGGTTTATTTGGATTGGGTAGGGGGGGTTAAAAAAGGGGGGGGGGGTTGAGGGAGAGGGAAATGAGGTGTTCTGTGATGAAGAGGGGCACGACACCGTTTCATCGGCCACGCTTCAAGCGTCGATACAAATCACAGGGCTGTGTTCATACCCCCCACCCTCACTGCCCCCTGCTGGCTAGCTGCCCCCTGGCTTGCTGATGCTGTGTTCAAATCCCCTAACCGCCCTCTCTGCCCCCTGGTGTGCCAACGCTGTGTTCATACCCCCTAACCGCCCTCTCTGCCCCCTGGTGTGCCAACGCTGTGTTCAAATCCCCTAACCGCCCTCTCTGCCCCCTGGTGTGCCAACGCTGTGTTCATACCCCCTAACCGCCCTC
>JABFEA020000029.1:22254868-22290000 GCA_019775915.2 Cyphomyrus plagiostoma | reverse complement strand
AAGTCTGGGTTTCCCTGCTGAGACTGCTGCCCCCGCGACCCGACCTCGGATAAGCGGAAGATGATGGATGGATGGATAATAAATTCTAAAAAAGTCACCTGAAATACTAGTGTGATTAAGTATTTAAGAATTTTTATGAAAATCATAGAGATTAAATGTTAATATAATTTAGAAAAGAACATGCAATCTTATCAGATTTACCTGTTATTCTGGAGCTCTAAATGCTATATATGATTTTTGAAGTTGGTCTGTTGATAAATTATATCTACTTACAAACATTATGTTTTCATATGCCCTTGTATAAATTCTCTGATCGACACACATCACCATTATTCAAGCCAAAGGCCCATGCTGCTATTCAGAGGAGATCCACCTAAATGCCCTAAAATGGGTGTGACAATAAGGACTTCCAGAGGTCGGGGTCACCCTCTTATCAGCCAATCACCTTGGAGCTTGGACTGATGTCGGATTGCAACTCAACCAGTAAAAAGTTGCGATGCTAAAAAAAATTTTTCTTAAATGATCCTGTAGTCCGTGTCTCTGCTGGAATGCATGGATGAGATATTACAGTGAGGAAGCGGGCCTCAGTACAGCGTAACGCTGCCGGTCGCCATGGTTTCTGTGGCTGGAGCTGCCACGCTTCCGCACGGCCTTGCGTCGCCAACATCGCCCCCGTTTTGAAAATCCCTGTCTGAGATGTGAACCATCGCAGCCCCACTCAGCCTCTCAGTGCTGCTTTTGTTCTTCCTTCTGAGGCACTTAATTCCCTCCTTGTTTCTTTCCCATTTACATTTGCTCGGTTTAATTTTATCTCCGCCGGCTTCTGCTTTGATTGCTATTTTCCATTCTCCCCCTACAAATGGCTTCTGACAAGACTCTCCAGAGCAGAACGAGTGGAATTTCAATGGCGGTAGTGGCAGTTGGGGGGCGGTGGGGGGGTGAGCTTGGGATGCTGTTTTATCTGAGTCGCGCTGAGAGTCTCCACAATGTCAGCATACCTCCAGCATGGTCTCCTGTCAAGCCAGGAAGCCTTTCATTCTCGGTGCTGACGCCGAGCGATTAAACAGCCAACGCTTGCTCCGGCTCCCAAACTGTGCGCTACTGGCATGGATCAGTACCGTTGCCCACCAGCGGGGGGTGCAGCTAAATTTCATGTTAATGGAAATTAAATGGTGAACCGCATGTAAGTGTGAGTTCTATAAAACCAGTTTTGGTATTATGTTTCGCCGCTTTGATATCTGCCCCTGTAGGACCACATAACTCAAGATGACATAATTGCTAGTAAGATTATATGATGTAGGATATTTCAGTGAGGAAAAAACTGGATATAAAAGCAAAGAAATGTTTTACTGTAAACAAGTTGAAGAATTTTTATATGCATACTGATAGAGTTAATGTACCCAAACAAAACATGTGTGGCCTTATCAGACAGAGACATTTACACGACTTTGTATTTGTTGATTAATTTCAGTTTAAAATGCCCAGTTAAATAGCTTGTTGAAGTGTCTCAGCGGTTTTTATTGAGGTATAAAAAAAGGTTTTAGGGCTAAATGATGACTTTTAAGGTACATAAACTCATTGCCCCTCCAGTCTCTGATACCATACACCAGAGGCTGTATCAGTAGGAATACAGCTTTGATTCCTTCTCTCTGTGCGGTATTAGACCCTCTTCCATGCAACATGGATGACATGCTGTAGAAACGTGACATAACATTTAATTACTCAAGTTTTTTTTTTTTTTAAAAACAGCCCCACATTTCCTATCATGCTTTTTATGCCCTTCCACTGTTATGGCCCCCTGTTGTATTTCTCTAGCTTTTTTGAGATAGAATTAGGTAACAGACAACAACATAGTATGGAATAACCTTTGCCTTAATATACAGTGGTACCTTGATCTCGAACTCACTAGAAGTCAAATTTCTTGAAAGTCGAACAAGTCCAGTTTGATCTAGAACTCGATCTGAATATTAGAAGTCGAACCGTGAACACTGACATCATATAAATTGTACGCGGCAGGAAATGAGTCGTACTATAATGCAATTCTTACTTGAATGCCTTCATCACATTCTGGACAATTAACCAGATAAAACAGCGCAACAATACAGTAACTAACAATAAATAAACCACTAACTTCCGTGTACTATTTGAGCATTTATGTCACTTATTTAAACTTTATTTCACCAGGTAAATTAACTGAAAACCAGTTCTTAATGCTTTACGTGATATTCGGGAGAAATAGCAGATTGCGCATCGGAACTGCCTGGGATACAAACATCATGCGTGTACCTAAACTCAAAAAAAAGGTATGTTGTCACGGAGGCGTTCCAGTTTGTGCAGCCAGATGAGAGGTCGCAATGCATCTAACCGTAATGCATCGTGTCAGGATCAGAATGCATTGCTTTAAGCCAGCGCTGTAAGCAAGTCGAACGCACCCAATGACCGGACTGGGGAAACAAACAAACGTGGACTATTAATACAGAGGACTAATGACAACAACCAGAAACAGCTAATCACATGGGGATACCTCACGAGGTTAACGAGGGGGCGTGGCACACGGAAGGAGCGGACTATCGGGGCAGGACAGGGGTAATGTTGCGATAAGATCTTTATTGTTTTGGAAGCCATCAAGAAAAAAATGCTCTTCTTGTTTTATTCCTGTTCATTTTGTGTTTAAATGGTTGAAAGAAGAAACATATTTAGGTGTAATTTTGGGAGGCCGGGAACGAGTTAATTGGTTTTCCATTATGTCTTATGGGAAAAATTCAATCAGAACTCAAACTTTTTAAGATTCAATCTGGAGTACGGAACGGATTAAGTTCGAGAACCAAGGTACCACTGTATATTTAAATGACTGTCAATTAGCTTTATGGCGCTGCCTTTTATTCGCGAGATACAAAGTATGTTTACATTGTGTAGGAGGATGATGTCGGCCTCTTAAAAAGTGTCTATCGGGTCTGATTCACGAGCCAATTAATAAACACCAAAAGCACCTCGTAGGTTTGATAGTTATTTGGCTTGTTTTTCTGACTGAAATGCTCTTTGATGATGTAAAGGGGCAAGGTGTGGCTATTTTCAAATTGACTGTATCAGTACTGCAACAAAGACCTGATCGATATCAAACGCCGTATCTCACCCTTACTCATTTTATTACCTAAAGGGGAAAAAACTGAAAACAAATCAGCAATCTGAAATTAGTTTTTTTTAATGCAGCCTGGAATAATGAAACTGGTTATTTTACTTAGACAATTACTTTTATTTTCATTATTATTTGACTTTGTATGACTTAAGTCCTAATACAAATATTATAATATCTATTACAACTGTGCAGTATATTTAAAATTCTCAATATTGCTAGCAGGACTAAGTGTAGTTCTATTTATACACTGTGTTTGAGTAGTGCTCCATTATATATAGCAAAATCACCTAGAAAAACATACCAAAATGATAAATATTCTTTTTGATGGCTGGAAAAATATGAGAACACCTTCAAACAGGCAACTGAGCTCAAAGGGTTCCTCACAGCAACACGTGGAGGCTGCTATGGGCCACCATTCCTCATACTCACATAAAAATCAGTATTTTTTCAAACTTTCCCTCCCCAGGAGACGAAGGGGTGGCGGGCCCCCGGCCACTGGGGCGAGAGGAGCGGGGAGCTGAGTGCATTCCATGCCCGCCAGAAAGGCTCAGCACCGGCGCAATCTTTCATCAACGGTAACGGTGCTGTGCGGCCCACGCGCACAGGCCCGACGGCGGAGGAACGCACTCCCCGTTTTGATATATGATTCCCGACGCGCTGCTTGGGAATTCTGACAGGGCGTATCACTTCACAAGAAAGCGCTGTTTTGCAGAGGGAGAGAGAGAAAGAGAGAGAGAGAGACAGAGAGAGAGCCATGGAGCGAGAGAGAGAGAGAGAGAGAGAGAGAGCCATGGAGAGAGAGCCATGGAGAGAGAGAGAGAGAGAGAGAGGGACAGAGAGGTGGTGCTGACGGCCTTATGTTTATGGAGGAATCTGTCTGAGAGGTTCAATGTTTCCCACAATGTAGTCTAATTATCTCGGACTATCTCATGCCGCTGTGGGCCAAGGAGTGACGGATACAAGCTAATAGGTGTCTGGGAAGCCTGCAGTAATTCATATGTTATCTGCACTCCTCTATTCACTTTAAATTGCTCCAAGGCTTAAAGGGCTTAGTTAGTTCTCTCACCTGGGATTTGGGCAGAGTCTGATCTATTTATTGTACGATTTTGACTCAAAGTTTCACAAGAAGCCAGCTAATTAACCCCCCTCCCCCCCCCCCCGCCCCCCACCTACACCATCCGCACTGTCGTTCTTCCGTTTTTTTTATTGTCCATGTTCCTTTGTGATGAAAATAACACCCAGACATTTGCAGAATTACCCATTTATTTTTTTTGTGCTGATACTGTCGTTGCGGGAGGTGGGCTCTGGTTGGCGAACAGCACAGAGGATAGTGGGGGGGGGGGGACGTGTAACAGGGCTGTCAATTATGGTTAGCTGGAAGGCTGGAGTTTGACACATTAAACACCCAGGAGATGACACTAATGAACTCTGATTACACCAGTACACAGGAGCCGGTCCAAGCATTCCCTATTCCTCTTGTTCTGTTTTGCTCAAGTTGACAACAGCAAATCTTCTATGCAACCCAACCTTAAATTATACAGATTTTGCAGAATCAACCTCATTAAAGTGTACATCCATCCGTCCTCCAACTGCATATCCTAGATGGTACTCGTGGGGTTCATTAATACGTACAGTGTTTAATTAATTTTGCAACCAGCGTGGACATCTGTCAGGGCTGCAGACAGGCCAAAGGAGAGGTGCATCAAGGCGCCTGCTAGAGGAAGCACTCTTGGCCCAGCATCTGCCGCAAATCCACAGGCAGTCAGATAGATCGATAAATACCGTGCACATCAGAGGACCTTAATTGGACGCGATGTTATGATCGGCTTTGAAAAGCGTAATACATATATAACTGTTTTTCTTGCATGAGCTCTGAGGTTTGAAAGTCTTCTGCTTCTATCAAAGTTTCAGAAGAGCAGATTGAACTGTTTTGCGGATATGCAGACCCCATATGAGCATTTCTACTCATGTCTCGCTGGGGAGACTTAGCTGCGGTGATTAATTCCCCTCATGGGGCTACTCGGTGTCTATCGTTTGCTGAGCTACAACCCCCCCCCCCAACCTTAGCTACCCCCACGGCATGCCTCAGGATCGGAAAGGAGGCAGTCAGCACTGCCGTGCGTGCGGGTCTGGCCATCCAGATTAACCTGCTAACTGCTTAATGGGCCTCTGGAAACCCCAGGCAAACAGCCAGCACCAGTTTGAATGAGGAAACCCCCAAGTATGAAGGTAAATACAGCCTGAATGAGCAGCCAGAGAACTTTCCAGGGGCTCTAGGAGCAGCCTGTGTCTGATCTGCCCCTCCGATGTGCAACAGGAACCTCCTGGAAGTGTTTACCTTCAGTTTGTTTACCTGGTGACATCTAAATGATGCCCATGAACTTAAAGGGGAATCAGCTGGTTATAACACTGGGCAGCTTATCAACACTGTCCAGTCAGTGCCTGATTTTAATTAAACCAATGAGAACCAACACAATAACACTGTGCAGTGTTAATGCCATTCATCACTGTCCAATCAGTGCCTGATTTTAATTAAACCAATGAGAACCAACACAATAACACTGTGCAGTGTTAACGCCACTCAACACTGTCCAATCAGTACCTGATTTTAATTAAACCAATGAGAACCAACACAATAACACTGTGCAGTGTTAATGCCATTCATCACTGTCCAATCTGTGCCCGATTTTAATTAAACCAATGAGAACCAACACAATAACACTGTGCAGTGTTAACGCCACTCAACACTTTCCAATCAGTGCCCGATTTTAATTAGCCGAATGATAATCAACACAATAACACTGTGCAGTGTTAACGCTACTCAACACTGTCCAATCACTGCCTGGTTTAACCTAATGAGAACGAACATGCCGGTACTGCCGGCGGGATCTGACAGAAATCTCGCCAAACCGTTTAAATAGCTCTGCGAGTTTTTGTCATATACACATTTAAAAAACATTCTCAGAAACCGTGGATGGTCTACTTTTTAAATATATATAGGTAGAAACTAAATATATTTTTACAGCTTCGTGATATGAATAGAAAGAACAAGAGTGACTTAAGTGTCTGCGTCTGCGAGGTCCAAATCATCCTCATTCCCCTAAACCAGTGGTTCTTAACCTGGGTTCGATCGAACCCTAGGGGTTCGGTGAGTCGGTCTCAGGGGTTCGACAGAGCCTCCGCCGCGGAGGTCCGGACACACCCGAATTATCGTGTAAATTCGTGATGACACGCCCTGCTTGGCCATCACTGGCTGCAGATGATCATGCTACACTGCTTGGCCAATCAGTGCTGCGGGGAATTTAGCGCGCTCAGTAGTCAACGTGCGACTGTCGTGGTAGTACTTAGTGTGATTTTTTTGTTAATATTTTAATCCATGCTAACTATGTGGGGCAAAAGAAGAAAGTGGTCGGACGAATATGAACAACA
Source organism: Cyphomyrus plagiostoma (assembly GCA_019775915.2). Lineage (NCBI taxonomy): Eukaryota > Metazoa > Chordata > Actinopteri > Osteoglossiformes > Mormyridae > Cyphomyrus > Cyphomyrus plagiostoma. Next base: position 22,283,435 of record JABFEA020000029.1, on the reverse strand, counting down.
TGGATTCACATGTATCATGGAAGGTGATGGGAGTGTATGTAATTGGTTGTAAGTTCATGCATTGTGTTGGTTTTGTTGTTTGAACAAGATGATGTTCATGCCCGGCTCATTTTGTGCACCAGTAAAAAACATATCTTCGTCTTGAATTTGAAAAAAATCATATTTTATTTTTCACTAAAGAGGGGTTCGGTGAATGCGCATATGAAACTGGTGGGGTTCGGTACCTCCAACAAGGTTAAGAACCACTGCCCTAAACACACATGTTACTACTCCAAGACTGGTATAGACATGTTGCTACCATCCATGCTGAAATATATGCCCTTGATGAGAGCCAACATATTAACACTGTGCAGTGTTAATGCTGTTCAATGCCCATCTCTGCTAAAAACGTGCCACTTTGTACGAGAACATTGTTGTTTCGTGTTGAAACCTCTGCTGATGTGAGAATCACTGCCCAATTTAGCTGAATGCCTTATACTAAGTGGTTTATGCCGTGCTATAACACCCCCCCCCCTCCAGCACCCTTTCTCTCATCACTAGTACTGTCAATAGTTACATGTCCATCAGTAAAACTCCAGCTAGTGTTTCAGCTTCAGTGGATCCTTGCCATTTAAAAAAAGCACACATGGAAGGAACCATTTTACCCTCCAGGGGGGAAGGGGGGGGGGGGTCATGGCTTACGTTACCTCCACCATCAATCTTTTAATGGAGTCCTAAAGAAAACGTTGACTCTCAATGTCACCAACTCAGTCAGTGTCACCATCGGCAGCGGAGAGGAACCCCCCAACCCTTCACTGGGCTCCCTGCCTTCACCAGAGTGATTAATTAGGTTTATCTCAATTAAACACTCAAACACAACAAATGGAAGTTGCTAAAATGAATAAAACAGCACGTAAAAAGGATTTGATCCCCTTGAAAACAAGTGGTGTCGTATAAATGGATTTTATGGGCTTTAATCTGGATCTTTTTGTTCGGAAATTTAAACACTTTTGTGCAGATGTTTGCAAAAAACGCCAACGAAAAAGGTTGCTTGTGCAGGTGCTGGATTGGCTCTTGAGTTAATGAACTGTACTGCGGCTCTGTGATCACAGTAGAGGTCTAATGTCGGGGGGTTTCGCTCGAGCCGGGCTGTGAGGCAGGAGGCGCTGTGGAGCGCGGTGATGAAGGAGGAGAACAAGTGGGTGGAGTCACTCAGTGTGGGACCCAGGGATGCTCTGATTGTGCAAATCACTGCTAAGATTGACACCTGCATGCACAACAAAGCTGCTGCCAGAATGGGGCTGATTTCGCCATGAATTACCAGCATCCCCTTGGCAGAGGCAGAAACAGTCTTTGTGGGGGTGCAAGCAGAGTTTCAAACCTGTAGCTTGGGGCATGTGGTGAGGTACCCTCCGAATCCTCCAGCCTCTATCCATCCCTGAAAAATGACCCCAAGTGTCATCCAGTAAATTATATATGCAACGTCGCCGCCACCGCGCAGCTAAATCAGTATACATTATGCACAGATTTATTGTTATTTATTGTTTTATGTTTTGGTTCTTTAACCTCGGAATGTGGGACAGGAAACTGATTAAGGTGTTCCCAGCTGCTCATTAGCTAGCCATTAAAGATGGAAGCTGTCAGGTTAAGCCTAACTACAGTGAATTCCAGTGAGAAAATCCAACATCCATCGTTTTCCAGAGCCTCAGCCTCCTGTCTGCCCTCTCGCCGAACACGTCCTGTCCCTCTGTGCCGGTTGGCTCCGCCCACACACAAGTCATGTGACAACCCCAGGACCCTTACAGCCTCTCTCTGTTACCAAGGTCTTGGTGGCCCCTTTTGAGCACTTCTGGGATATCTCCACCTGTTCGCCATGTCAAATGTGCCGTAGAAACCATTAACAATCCACCAGCAGGGTACCACCTGGGAGTCTCTTTACGCTGCTGCATTTTTAAAAATGACAATCTGAATGTGATTGTATCAGCAAGCCTTGGTATCAGAATCACATTGAAGGGTTTTAGAAAGTTTCTTAAATATTCCCAGAGTGTGGGGCTAGCGTACTGGATAGTGCTGTGGCCTCACAGCTCAAGCATCGGGGGATTAAGTCCTGCTGTGTAACTTGTTTCTTCAATATACATTACATTATTTTAGCAGGCGCTTTTATCCAAAGCAACATGCAACTGAGAAAGCAGGGTCAGTCAGTCCCTGGAGCAATGGGGATTAAGGGCTGTGATCATAACCCCGACAGGGAAACCGCTCTACCAGCCCTGGGATTTGAACCAACGACCTTGCGATCACAGGTACAGCATGTTAACCCGTCCAGTCTCGCACCACCCCCACATCCTGGCTCAGATTTCCTATGGATGTTATATTTTACTCCGGTAACATTATGGTACCCGGAATGTCTAAGTAATCTACGGCAACTAAAGTGACTGTACTGTGTAATTGTTTTTGAGTGTATGTGCTCCCCAAGATGGTGTATGAAAGGCTGCGGTTATGGAGCGAATTTGTTTTCCCGACATCAGCGGCGTCTCTGCTCTTCTCGGATAAAAATGTGTCTTTTATCCAGCATCTATTATGCACCGAGTGTCTTTGCAGTCACTTCTAAATCACTACGGCGTCTCAGACCCTGCGAAGCATGACTCTTTCAGTGCTGAGACACACCGGAGGGAAATCTCCACAGCACATTAAGTGCGCAATCCTATTTTCTTGAAAAAAAGGACGTAATTTTGGAATAATAGGAAGGAACGACTGGTTTACAAACAGCAGAATCTGCGTGTCACTACAGAATTCAGGGTACCTGTATGAATATGTTATTACACACTACCTGTTAAAAAAAATGCATAAATTAAAAACGTAAAAAAATATGGAAAATGACGGTGGCATTAAACGTACCGCTTCAAAATAACAGTGAATGACAAAATCAAGAAGTCTTAGGAATTTTTTAACTTCCTTTCAACAACACAAGACGTCACAATCCTGTAAAATAAAATCGCAACTTTTTTCAAAAGCTTCAGTTTGATTGGTCCATGAGAGCTCAGTCAAATGAACGAATCAGATATGAGGCTTCTGCAGGTGCAGGCAGAAGAAGCTCGACTTGGATAACCGAGTGAGATGCAACTTGGGCCTGCATTGGCTCATGCAGCGTGGCCTCCACATCGCAGCACTAAGTGTCGACAGTCATCGAGTTTTTCTACTGGAATCATGCTTATTTAACTGAAAACAAAAACTATAATGAATCCATAAAACACATTCAATCTGTAAGTACTCAGTCCCCCAACAATAGCAACTATCAAAATATTATTCAGGAAGCAGGTCTCAGTGTATCAGTGGAATAATCTTTACGGTAGTCAGTCAATGTTCTTTCCCTGTGAGATGCTGAAATTCTAATATTAAAAGTAAAATCCCAACTCCCACACTCGCATACCGGCAATCCTGAGACACTTTAGGTACGTATCAATTATCCAGAGGAACAGTGTGTTCCCATTTCCAAACACCGGCTGCCTGTCTAATGAAGCACTTGCCAGTCTTACCGAGAGCCAGATATTTGCAATGAAGGTGCAGGGACCCTCATTCCTTGCTAACTCTCCATAACAGGACATTATTGAACCAAGCCGGAGAATGTTGTGGTGTCACCTGAGTCCATCAGAGTCATATTTACTTGTTTGGATTATTTAGATTTTTATGACATCGCTTCCTGAACTCCTGAGAGGATTCTTTGTGCTTTTCCCGGCAAATACACTACGGAGAAAGGGGGGCGGAGGCGTCCATCATGCCAGTCTCCCTGGAAAGCAGGACCAATTCTAGGATTTTTTAAGATGGGTGACATAATAGGGGGCCATAATCCATATAGAAGGGCCAACCTTATTATTAGCCAATGTCATGTTTTGAATCAGATTAACGGTAGAGGCGGGGCCACTACGAGGCCCAATCAGCTTTCAGCTGTCCCTGGGGCCCTGCACCTATGTATTAACTTGCCCCAAATATCGCTTCACCTTGCCTCCCATGGTATTATCTGCTCTGGCTCCTCCCCATTATCGTTGGTAGCCTCAGAGGCAACTGGCCACTCTACTGATTCACATCCCTGGCAGTGGCACAAAATCAGCTGGATGAGTAGCACACACCAGTGAATCTGTCACGGCCACCAGGGGGCGCCGGAGTCAGATACTCAAATTAACTTAAACCTCGGCACCCCCTGATCAGCCAGGCCATGGCATCAAAAGTGAGATCCAGAACCGGAGAATCCACATTGTAGTCAGTCAGAAATTACTTCTATCTTCTGACATGTTCCCACATGCTCTTCTGCTGCCGTGGCAAGAGCTCCTCTGAATTCTCCGTTCCCATATCTCAGTCACACTCGCTCGTACCTCCAGGTTGATGACTTCCAGACGGCGAGGTCCTCTCCGACGGCGGGGTGACAGCCCCTTTCCCATCCACAACACAGGGATTGCTGCGGGAGAGCAGAGGTAGACCAGACGCACGCGACGTGAAGAATCATCACCAGCTTTGTGTTCACGGCTGGCCATTTCTGCGGTAACAGTGGGGGCTGGAGGTGGTGGTGGGACAACAGAAGACCAGCAGGCTTGGCCTGAAAAAAGCTGCCCTTTCAGCACTGGGGGGTAAGAACCACACGTGTAACACTGTGCTGACGGTCTGTGATCAAGTCAGCAGGAGCCTCTGGTCTAGATTCACTGCCAGAAAGCAAAAGCACACACAGCCGTATAAACAGACAGCAGGAGAGGGAACAGGTGGGGCGAATTACAGGGAAGGGGGACAGTCACCTGACTCACGCCCCAGAGATGGCTGACAGCCCCCCCGCACCAGACTCATATAAACACACCATCTGTCCTCAGTTGCCCTTTCTTATGTTTTTTTACATATCGATCGCAACTTTACGGATACGGAATACGGATAAAATAAAAAAAAAAAAACGCAAGACCAAAGGGTGGGGTGAGAATGTACACGGGGATCCACCCTGATCCCTAAAAAATCCCAGAAGCCCTACGAGTAACGGGGATCCACCCCGATCCCCGAAAAAGGCCCTAAGCCCATCAAGTAATGGGGATCCACTCTGATCTCCAAAAAAGGCCCGAAGCCCTACGAGTGACGGGGATCCACCCCGATCCCCGAAAAAGGCCCGAAGCCCATCGAGTAACGGGGATCCACCCTGATCTCCAAAAAAGGCCCGAAGCCCTACGAGTAACGGGGATCCACCCTGATCCCCGAAAAAGGCCCGAAGCCCATCGAGTAACGGGGATCCACCCTGATCTCCGAAAAAGGCCCTAAGCCCTACGAGTAACGGGGATCCACCCCGATCCCCGAAAAAGGCCCGAAGCCCATCAAGTAATCGGGATCCACTCTGATCTCCAAAAAAGGCCCGAAGCCCTACGAGTGACGGGGATCCACCCTGATCCCCGAAAAAGGCCCGAAGCCCTATGAGTAATGGGGATCCACCCTGATTCCCAAAAAAGCCCCGAAGCCCTACGAGTAACGGGGATCCACCCTGATCCCCGAAAAAGGCCCGAAGCCCTATGAGTAACGGGGATCCACCCTGATTCCCAAAAAAGCCCCGAAGCCCTACGAGTAACAGGGATCCACCCTGATCCCTGAAAAAGGCCCGAAGCCCTACGAGTAACATTACGCAGCCGCATTTGCTACTGTGATTCTCCATATCTTTATTCTGTGAAATGCTGAGAGCATAATGTACACCTCAAAAGGGAGGGAGTGTTCTGTCCACAATGGATCTCGCTCATAAAAATACATATTTATTGTTTATAGGGGGAGTAAAAAACAAAAGATTGCCATAAGCTCCTTAACGTAATGAATATGGGAGAGCTTTTGTTGTTTTGATTTTATCACGCTTCATCAATAATGGAGAAGGGTAAAAATAACTGATGTTCTGTCTATGGAGATGGAGATCATTGTGGTAGCGCACACACACACTCCAGTGTGATGCTAATGACTGCATTTTGCTTCTCTTTCTGTGTGTGTGTGTGTGTGTGTGTGTGTGTGTGAGCCTGTGGTGTCCAGTCACGCGTAGTATCCTCTCAGATACCCACACACCACCACTAGCCCTGCTTTGCTGCTCCATCCGCTCGGTCCCATGAGCGCCTGCCTCGGTCACAGAACCGGAATTCATTCCTCAGTCTCATGGCTGACACGCCTTCGCCAGCACACATGGGATATGAAACAATGCTGACTTAATCAAAAATTAATAAATTTTCTAATCTAAAAACTGTCTGCTGTAACACCGACCATGACCCAATTAACATCGTGCCCTACAATATATATATATATAAAAAGGTTTTCTATTCTATTGCTTTTGTCTACTTATACCAAGGATTAAGTGCGATATACTGTTTAGCTTCAGCTTTTGCTTAAAGACAGGATGAGCTTTTCACAATTTTCATTCTATATGTGAAGCCCCTTTTAAAAAGCCTTCTGTTTGACTAAAGGTCGATGTAAAAGAGAAATGGTCTCCATATTGCCCCCGCAGATTGTGTATATGATGCCCGGCCCCTCGTCAGAATTCGCCTCACTCAGAAATCACAGGCACACTCTGTTCAGCGGGAGATTCGCCGGGTTAAGATTTAGACATAAACTCCAATTTGGTCTTGAGAGCAATTACAGTGCTTTCTAATGGCAAAACAAATGGTGAAGGAAGGTTAATGGGAAGGGAATTAAAAGCGAGATTGCTCTGATTAGTTGATCATATGGCAGCGTGGCACAGCGCTGATGGGGACTGGGGCTGCTTGTGCGTATGCAGAGCCGGCGATCGGGGTCTGCAGCTTGGGATGGATCAAAGCAAGCATGAGGAGGGTCGCAGTGGGACCACCCGGCTCCCTTTGAAGACATTGGGAAGGGAAAGGAGGGGGTCACGTCCAGGCAAACAGGCTGTCGGTAGCTTAGGGGCATCGGGGAGACCGAGTGGGAGGCAGGCCCATTCAAACAGGCCGGAGATGGGAAGGCAGCCCGAAGGAGGTGCCAAGTTGCTCATCCTGTTGCTGGGACATAGAGATCCGTAGGAACAAAACAAAGCCTGCTTTTTAATTAAGGGCTGACGGGCTTCACGGAATCCCCGTGATACCACGAGCGAACACGAGCACAGACAGATGTCCAGCCCACCATGTCAACCGTGGGCTTAAATTAATATTTTCTTATACATCAATAAATAATTTCTATAGGGCTTCGAAATGAAAACATGAAATGGTGATTTTTTTTTTTTGTCAGATTTTTAGATTTCAAATGTTGAAATACTGGGGTACTTTGCACTTATGCTTTTCCTCAAGAGCTGTAAACTATTATCAACACAAACATGAAACATTATATACAGAATTATATGGGCAACGGTGCTTTTTTGTGTCTGGTGAAGGTCTGAATCTGAATTGCAGCTGTTTTTTTTGTTTTTTTTTGGTGGATGCTGAACATTTACGACGCCAACAGACCCCCACTGACCTGAGAGACGGGTGAGGCAGGGGGCCAAGCGAAGACACCGCCTGTTTGCGGCACGGTAATAAACCGGATGACCCATGAGTCACAGTTCCACTATGGCACTGAGTGGCAAGTCCTGCCATAGTGCACGCCTCACGCCCATTGTGCTTTCTGATTGGACAGACAGACTACTCCCCCCCAGCTGGGTAACAGGAAGGGGAGCAGGCCTTTTTTTAAACAGGTGCAGGCTGCTGGTTGGCGGAAAAACTGGACCTGCAAACCAGGCTGGGGGACATATGATCCGGCTCCTGCCAGCCTCTGTCACCTTATCCTGTCCTTTAACCCCCCTCCCCAGCCACTCACATCATCGACCGCCACTGTCCTTCATTATCCCTCTCTTTTTCTTCTTATCTGTATTTCAGCTCGGCTGTGTTTGTTTATTACAGGACCAGCGAAACGCGATGGTGACAGCGAGGGGACGCCATTCCGAGAAAAGTACAGGAAGAATGAGAGAAACTTTGGTTAGAAAACAGTCCCGTCATTATGTGCTGCCACAGTCCATTTCTGCTTGTTGGCTAAATCACAATGCTGCGCGTCGGTGCTCTGTTCGGGCGGCGTGCTCTCTGCCTTTATTCCTGCATCGCCACGGAAAATGTAATTACAAAGATGCAGACTTATGCAGAGACACATCAGGAACTGTTCTGTTTTGAGAGGACAGGACCGTTAAAAAGATATCAATAGCTTAGACGCCACCTCAGTGAGGGAAAATACTGCGGGACTGAAAATGCTGCCCTGGGTATTAAAGACTCAGCTCATCCCTGGAATGTTCCTGAACCTGAATAACTAATAAAAATACAATTTCTTCAGAAAGGAAACCAGGATCATTGATATACTGCATGAATATTAATACACCTTTATAGTATATCAACACTATGTTAAGAATAACCAATTAATGGCTGAAGTCTCTCACCAGGTGACACCAAGACTACGGGACGTGGTCAACCAGGCATGAGATTCCCCGGAAAGGCACCCTGAAAACGGCAACTGCAGATGGACACGTTTACAGATCCAGAACCATCCCTCAGTGACATATCGGCCTGCGACCCCTCCAGCAACAAGATACAAAATACGGGGAGTATCTGTCATGCAAACCAAGCCCGGCTGTGCTATTTCCATGACCCGTCTCCTGCCATGTCCTGTGGAGGGTGCGGACGTGTAACCGCTCAGCTATTTACGGCCATATCAACATGGGAAATTCACGGGACAGAACTCTGAGGCAATGCTGGAGGCTCAGCTGCTAAGGCACGCTCGTTTTTAATGGACACCAAACCGAAGCTGTGATAAAACGCTGCCAGCATGCAGAGAGGGACTCTCTACTGTCCTGAAGGCTTCAGTAGGAAATGAGACGGGAAAACACACACGTCCAACACGGAGCACGCACACACACACGCACACATACACAGACACACACACATCCACCAGGCTCACACTGCCATCCACAATAAGCATTACAATCACACCTGAATGTCCATCAACACCAGGTTTATCTGTTCACCTTTACTGATACTAAGACCATGTGTTTCATATCAAAGCACATCATCAATATTTACAGTATAAAAAACTTCTATAATATTTTATATTGATAAAGGAGGACTTTGTCCTTTGTTTAAAATGTGATTATGCTGCATTATATAATATAATAACACCAAGGTTTCAGGGTACACCTGATGCATTGTGTCAGCGCATTTTGTTACTGTAATGTGTGGTATTGTCAAATTTGTGATTTATGACATAACGGCGTATTTATTAGGGCTAATTGCATTGCTGCATGGCCTCCCCTACCCTGCCTGCCATGCACCATTACTGCTCTGTAAATGCAGGGTCGTAAAATTTGAGATCGGTACAGCAGCCACTCGTCAGAATCGGACCTGGTGAGGTCGTCATCTGTGCACACTCTCCAGGTGCTGAAGTCTCCCCCCGTATCTTCACCCACCCTGCAGTGCTTCTGATGTGTTACTACGGTAACCCGCGCCGCCCATGCATCCCGGGAAACGACCTTCCTTCCGGAACACTCTGTACGGACTAGGTTTCGAGCTGTGACTCCGACGAGAGGTGACCGTTCCCTGTTTCTCCCCCTTCCACGGGACCCCAGGACCCCCGCCAAACCCACATGGGTGGGATAGCAGTTATTCATCCATTTAGGGCTTATTTACCTTGTTCATTACGAGGGCTGAAAATGTCAAGGAGGACGCAGGGCATCAGAGTGCTGTCTTGTTTGCGAATTCGCAAATGTAAAAGCAAGGTTAGGCCACTGCTTAAGAATAAGATCCGCTTTTTTATCTCCTCCTGGCCTTTGGTGAGTTACAGTGAGAGCTGACATTTCAGAAGGCGTGAGAAAGGTTAACACCGACTGGAAAGAGGCTCTCTTCTGTCTCTCTGACAATTAAAGCAGGAGAGTGTTCTGCTAGCAGCCACAATACGGCCTTCCCTCTTCCTGGCCTCATGTTAATAGGCCTCTTCTTCCTCTTCCTCAACTGTTAATAAATGATCAGAGAGGCAGGTTCCTGGCGGCAGCAAGGAGGAACGTTGGTGGAAGGTGGATGAAACCCGGACGTGGAGTGTGGCAGCGACCCCTGGGGACCCCCTTTTCAGTCAGCGGCAGAGTCTTCTCGTTAGTGGTGTGTCGAGGTTTAAGCATCTCCGAAATCTGCCTCCCCTGCCTTGAAATATCAAAGGCAGGCCGGGTGTAAACATGGCATGCAAATCAGTTCAGGTGCTAATCAAAAATGCAGGAAATGATCACAGAGACGTTCACCTGGTTGCATTTCTATCTCATCCTTTTTTGAAGCATCGCTTTCTCATTTTTATAGTTTTATAAGGTGCCATTTTGGCGATTCCTCCAAACTCATGACTCTGCCCCAGTATTCAATACATGTAACTGTAGGCATTCCATCCATCCATCCATCTATACAGGCAGCACAGGGGACACACAGCAGGGCTATACTGTAGAGGGAACACCAATACAAATCCATGTTATATTCATGATGACTTTTCTGTCACCCGGAGAAGCTCTTTGTTACAATCTAGGTCATTTCCACACCCTGCACCCACTTCCTGTCCCTCTCCCAGCTCCCAAATGCCAACTTCCTCTCGCATCTCAGCGGAAAATATTACTGACAGCCTGACATCCGCTGCCGCGTCACTTGCGGCTGAGACACATGTGGGAATTGGGTGATTCAGAGAGCAGCCTTCGCTACAGCCCTGATTTGCGTGGCCCAGGCCAGAAGGGATCCTTGTACTTCACAAGGAATTACTCGACTCACAAGAGTCGGCATTAAGCCCCAGTCCAGAAAAAAAAAATGAGTGGAGAGTTTTGGGTGGAGAGCTGTGGGTGGAGAGCTCTTACTTCCTTCACTTTGCCCCGTCGCAATCCGTCTATTAACTGAGTGAATTGGCTAGTTTATACTACTGTCCAATTACCGTGCGTTTTCCTTTAAAACTCCCTTGGAAAGTCAGGATTAAAGAGCAGCAAAGATAATAACTCAGACAGTGACCACAAAAAAACAGACTTCATCAAAGCAAGAAACAAACTCACAGAATAATCAAAACACAAAATTGCTGAACTGAGGTGTCAAGAAACCATCATAAATAAAAACAGATGTGTGAGTACTCAGTTCAAGTCAGGAGAGTGAAAAGTAATTACTGAGAAAATCTTATGCGTTGTCTTTCTGATGTTGTTTCTCTTATAATGATTGCGGGTGAGTATCTTCATCGTTTTGGAGAAGTGAACCTTTAATCCAGTATCTTCATCTACTGTGATGCTTAATCAAAGTATCTTCATTAAAAAATAAAAAACAAGAATTTCATCCACGCTCCAGGGATTTTTCTCAGTGGAAATGTTTCTCCCTGAAAAGTGAAAAGTGAGTCTGTAAAAACATGGGAGCCATTTGCTGAGCGGCATCCATCTTGGCTGAAGCTCATCGCTCCTTGTGATCTGTTTATGGCTAAAAACATCAGTGTACTTTTATGATGAAGCAGATTAAAAACTGATGAGCATTAATTATGCAGAATCCCTTATGCTCAAACTTCCTTCCCACAATAAACAATAAAATGTGGCATCCGTATTTATTATTGATGTGTTTTTCATACAGTATATCTCAGTAAAATTTCTAGTAATTTCTGGGTGTGGTATATAATCTAGCTAAATACACGGCTCTTATCCATGAAATGAAAAACACGTAAACTCCACGTAAACTAGTGTTGTCAAAAATAAGTTGCCGATTATTTATACACACTATCATGTATAGGACGGATTGTCTCTTCTCAGGGTATTGATTGTACAGCCTGCACTTCTGTTTGCTCTGACTAGCGAGGCGCTCAGCCTCCCAGGTCACATGCCCCCGCATGAGTGCAGCTTCACATGCGAGGTGTTACCACAATGACCAGTTCAGAGGTGTCGAGGTTTTCACCACCGTGCTTCATCGATAAATGGATATGTTCGGCCACACTGGCTACTGAAAATACTTTGTGTGCCAAATGAAGACGGTAAACTACTGGATGTATGGAAGCCTGTGTGCAAGTTGGGTATAATACTGACAAAGGGGATAAACATGGTTGGAGCAGAGATGTAACGTGCATTTTTTTCTATGGGTTAAAAACATTGTTGGAGTCAGATAAACATTATTTCCACATTAAGACAACTTTCGGCAGTTATTTTACCTGTGTGTTGTGTTCCACTCAATACGATCAATGTTCTGCTGAATAGTGTTATTTGGATACAGCATTTTACACTTAGAAGTGTTTGTGCTTTGATATAGAACATAAAGAAGACATATAAAAGTAATGTGCATCTGTTCTATTACGCATTGCAACAATAGTATAAAGTAGAATCTGATTTTTAGTAGTGTTTAATTATTTACTGCTTCTGAATTTTTTAACCTTGCTGGTGGGAAAGGATACCGACCAGATATAGTCGGGCTCACCACAACACAAGGCTCAGGCTCTGAAAACAGCCTTGGGGAGAGGTGCTGGGCTGAGGTGGGTCTACTTATAGCCCCCCAGTTCGGGGCCAGTGGGTTGGAGTTTACTCCAGTGGACAAGAGGGTCACCTCCCTTTGACTTGAAGTCAGCGGTAGGTCTCTGACTGTTTTCTGTGTTTATGCGCAGAGCACCAGTCCAGAGTGTCCGGCCTACTTGGAGACCTTGGAGGAGGTGCTGGAAGGAATGTGGAACTTTAATAGCCACGTGGGTAATGACAGTGAAACCGGGATAGGTATTATAGGGAGGGATGGCCCACCCATCCGGAATCTGAGTGGTGATCATTTATTGGATTTCTGTCCTAACCATAACGAACACTGTGTTCCAACATAAAGGTGTTTATAAGTGAACTTGGCACCAGAGAGCAACCTAGGCCACATTGTGGTGACTGTTTTCGTGTTTGTATCATCAGATCTGCATCCTCGTGTTTCAGGCAGTCGGGTGAAGAGAGAAGATGAGCTGTCAAGTGATCACCCCCCGGTGGTGAGTTGCATCCGATGGCGAGGAAAAATGCCAGATAGACCTGGTAAACCCAAACATATAGTGAGATTGTACTGGAAGCGACTGGCAGAGGCCCCTGTCCAGGAGACCTTCAACTCACACCTCAGGCAGAACTTCTCTTCTCTTCTGACGGAGTCAAGTTACATTGAGCCTGAATGGACCACGTTCCGCGACTCCATTGCGGCGGCAGTCCCCGAATCCGGTGGTGGACACCATCGGTAAAGGGAGCTGTCAGGCTGAAGAAGGAGGCCTTCTGAAATTGGTTGGCTTGTGGGATTCCTGAAGTAGCTGGCAGGTACCAGCAGACCAAGCAGGAGATGGGTTCGGCAGGTACTGAAGCAAAAACTCAGGTGTGCAATTTGTTTGGTGAGATTATGGAAAGGACTTTCGGTCAGCCTGGAAAAGGTTCTGGCAAACAGTCAGGTGACTTGGGGGGGGGGCATGGCTTTACCCATGCAGGGGATGGAGAACTATTGACCTCAGCTCAGGATATAGTCAGGTGGTGGAAAGAATACTTTGAGGACCTCCTGAGTCCCACTGATACGCCTTCCTTAGAGAAGGTAGAGCTGGAAGATATTGGGGGTGGGACTTGCCCATCTCTAGGCCAGAGGTCACTGAAGAAGTCAAAAAACCCTTCAGTGGGTCACACTGCCAGCAGTGAGTCGGACTCTTTCGAGGTGGGAGTTGGACTCCGACAGGGCTGACCTTTGTCACTGATTCTGTTCATATTTTTATTAACAGAATTTCTAGGCATAGCAAAGGGGCAGATGAGTTCTGGTTAAGGGGTCTTCAGTCAGTGACCTGCAGTATGTACTGGGGCAGTTTGCAGTTGAGTATGAGGCTGTCTGAGGTCACAGTTCTTGACCGGAAAAGGGTGGATTGCACATTCCGGGTGGGGGATGAGATGCTGACCCAAGCGGAGGAGTTTAGGTACCTTGGGGTCTTGATGATGAGTGAAGAAAGAAGGGAGCAGATTACTCCGACGTCGTACCGTTCTGTGGTGGGGAAGAGGAAGTTCAACTGGAAGGCAAATTTTCCAGTCGATCTATGTCCTCCCCTCACCTATGGTCACAAGCTCTGTGTAGTGACTGAAAGAATGACATCGCGGTGAGATTCTTCTGCAGGGCGTCTGGAGTCAACCTTAGAGATAATATGAGGAACTCAGATATTCAGGAGGGTTCAAAGTACAGCTGCTGCTCCTCTGCATCAGAAGGATTCAGGTGAGGTGGTTCAAGCATCTATCTAGAGAGCCTCCTGGACAGCTCCCTGGGGAGGTGTTTCGGGCATGTCCAACTGGGAGGAGGCCCCGAGTGAGACCCAGGTCACGCTGGCCTGGGAACGCCTTGCTATTCCCTCAGAGGAGCTGGAGGAGGCCTATCTATTTTTTACAAAGAGTTTTCACTGCAAATAAAATTACAATTGAAATAGATTTTTAATTGAGTGACATTAAACCCTTAGTTTAGTATCAAAAATGGTATTGAATACTTTTCTCAGTATCGTATCGGAGCTTAAAATTTTTAAATCGTGACAACATTAACACGGACACATGCAGGGAGAGGAAAAGCAATCAAACACTCAACCCAAGAAGTGTCAGATCTCTGTACTTGCCTCCAGACATTATATTAACGGAACACAGTAGCTGGTGTTTTAAACGACATTCTAAGAAGGAGACATCTGTTTTAATATGTGCTTTAAAGCAATTTGAGAAAGTTTAGATATGATTTGAGTAGAAATGATAACTATCCACACTTCGCTGTAACCTTCCATTACAGCTCAGAAGTGAGATGGTCACCCAAGTGTGATATGTACTCATTACAGGCCAGCTTTCAAGGTGTTTGTTGGTGTACTTGATTCTGTCCCCGTAAACCACGATGTTCTTTATCATAAAATATCAATAACTATCATTTTCTCCATTATCATTCTTGTCAGTGTGATGGATAGCACTGCACAGATTTTTTTTTCTTATACATTGTGTAGTATTGCGATAATTGCATCTCATTATGGCGCCATAAGTAACAAGTGTTCTCCTTTACATCAGCGATTTTGTTAAAAAGCCGTAGGTGTTAATTCCGCCTAAGATTAATTAGTAATCGGTCCAGTTGTGACAAGACGCAGCACACTCGCGGCATTGCAGGGAACTGATTTTTCCCTGGAGAGGCTATTTGAGCTCAACACCTCCGAAATGAAGGCTATTCCGCACTGATCGATGGCCTCCGTTTTGTCAGGGGACACATTCCAGAAGCACCAAACCCAGCGTCGATAAAACGGAGTCTCCCCAGCCTCATTGTAGGCACCTGGATCGAGCTTCTGCCCTCTGTAGAATCGCCACACCAACCAGGATGGCAGCCAGCCGGTATAAGAACAGTCTCTCCCCCTCCGCAGCGAATAACACCACAATGGCTTAAAGACACAGTTCACTTCGGTGGGCAGAGACACTCTGCCATCTGTCCTATTTCAGCCATTTCTCCTATTTTTTTTATTATTAATTTCACATTTTTATACTTTATCAGCTGCCCCCCTGAAGTACATGACTTAGATGACAAACTACAAAACAATGCTCAGTAACACTTTACTTAGAGCCATGTTTTTATAAATTCATAAACACGTTCGTAACAAATAACGCATTCATAAAGCAATATAAAAAAAAATTAATATTTATCAAAAGGCATAACACATTATAGCCATGTTTATTATGCATTATGTATGCTCTATGAAGCTCTCATCTATAATACACTATAAATACCTTTATAATGCAGTACAGTATAAAAAATTAAGGATGCTTTGTACTGCATTATAAAGGTATCTATAGTGTATTATAGATGAGAGCTTCATAGAGCATACATAATGCACAACAAACATGGCTATAATGTGTTATGCCTATTTCAAAAATATTTATAACTATGTTTATAATGCTTTATGAATGCATTACAATGCATTATGAATATGTTTATAAATTACTAAAAACGATGCCTTACCCAATGCTCTTATAGAACAGCATCCCCCTTAGCGGCATCAGACTTGTTTATTTTGCCATCAGCACAGACCCCTGACCATCTGTGTGCACAATACAATTGCACATTGCATGTGTTGTTTATATACTATATATAGATGTTGTCTGTATTGTACCTGTGTCGACATCCAGTGATGCACTATTTAAACTCACACAAGCCAGTGTTTATCTCCTACCTCTCATTTACGCCTCTCTGCTGTGTATCTTGTCTTGCATTTTTTCTGTCTGTCAATACCCTATGCCCTGCAGTTCCTCATTATATGTCTACTTTGGTGCCTTGTGAGTGCCTTTGTTTTGTTTTGTGCTGTCTGTGTTACAATATTATTATCTGGATTGTGTGAGGATTCCTATCACTGGTGTTCAGAAGGCAAATGAAGAGTCTGGAATGTTGAACTTGGCTTCCTTTAAAGACCTTAATGCTCTCATGGTGTCTGCAGCATGGCCAAGCTCCTCTGCATCTCTTTCCCATGCATCTGCAGAGGAGATCATCTCCGTATTACACATGTCGGCCACACATTTCCCACGTTTAGGCCTCCGGTGAGTATTACACTTTTCCAGTTCATTAGAAAAGTGATTTTTAGAGGGCTATGAATTAAAGATTTCTTTTTCATCTTTTCAGTCCTCCACAAGGATTCAGCCATGGCCGTGACTGAGCTCCTTGGCTCCTGATATGGTTCAGTCCAGGGG
The DNA here is from genome assembly GCA_019775915.2 of Cyphomyrus plagiostoma. Lineage (NCBI taxonomy): Eukaryota > Metazoa > Chordata > Actinopteri > Osteoglossiformes > Mormyridae > Cyphomyrus > Cyphomyrus plagiostoma. The sequence goes on along the minus strand of JABFEA020000029.1, from coordinate 22,266,790 downwards.
CATCGCAGAGTCCTTACGGATTTAGCTGAAGAATCCGACGGCTTCATTCCGTGGCCTTGACAAAATATCAAAAAGAGGAGCAGCTGCCTCCCTGGGAGCCTGTGACCCTCTAACTGGGTAACACGCTGGTTTAAACACTAGTTTAATCTCATTGCTATTTTGTGCTTTGGACATGGCTGCCTGTGTTCCGGGGGACAGACCTGAATGTGCTTTCGCTTAGGAAGAAAAAACCCCAAAAAAGAAAGACAAAGACAAAAAGACAAAGGGATGGCAAGCACAGACATTCAAAAACCCACTGCTCTTGTGTCGATTGTTCTTTGGGGTGGAGGGGGGGCAAAGACAGCCAGACTACAGAGGTGAGATGGTTACCTCTCTCCTTTAAGACGTCGACCTGTCCATCTTCCTGGTGCATCCCTTAATCTCCCTAGGGAACGCCTCACTTCCTGCGAGCTCCCCCCCTCGCACACCCCCCTCAAGCCCAAGGCCACCAGCGTCCAATCCGCCGGCGCTGTTCGGATAGAAGGGGAGTCATGAACCTTCATGCAGTTCCATTTCTAATCATTCTGTGGCTCACACTGACCTCTTATCCTCTCGCTGTCTCCTTGAACCTGTTTTCATATTAGAAAAAGGCCACGTCCTGGTCTAAGGGGACATTATATAATATATATCTATATATAATATCTCTAGTCCCATCTAATCAAATTGATTAGTGATGGATGGAGATTACCCACCTTAAAATAAATAGTCCAGAGGTCTATCTGTTTGGTTTAATGAGAGGTTTATGTTGCATGGGTTTGAGGCAGTGTCTCACAAATCATGATGGAGGTAGGTAGGTCTGGGGGTGGGGCAGTTCTCAGTGCTCCCAGCATTCATTAGAGTTCAGCTCTATCCATTGCGGTTCACTTTGTTAATGTATTTACAGACCTTGTAACATTCTGGATGAATCCATAACAGCAGCTGGATCATCTCACGATTAAGGGTCGTGTTTATGTGAACTTGCTAGGTGATGGCCCCCCGTTCATTACGAGACGTGTAGCGCATGTATGGCATTATAGCTGCCTAAGCTAGTGTGTAAAAACGCCCCACCAACAGCTGACCTGCTTTTGAGAGAGAAGCCAATTAAGCCCCTTTGGACAGACTGGCTGGCTAGTCGTGCGGCACTCTCTCACCCCAGCCACAGGAATAGCCTTTCCTGCTAAGGGAGGGCTGCTTTAATCACCTTTTTGTGAGGTCATTTTAATCTATGACTTTGCGCCCCGCGGCCCAGTTTTTGGTGCCTAGAAACCAGGTCTTTCCTCTTATCTTTGACTTAGGCGGTCAAGACACATTTCCATGTTTCCAGGAAGGAAATTTTCACGGTGAGAGTTTCACCAACATTCATTAAAGGCCTCTCACATGATCAGAGAGCTCTTCTGATTCATCACACCTGCACAATGTACAGTAGAGGTAACGAGCGGTTCCTTCTGGTTCACTCTCCAACTTTCGGAAGAGTCCCTCCTCATAAGCCTGGGAGGTAACGGCGATCCGACTTGGGGGAAAAAAAAATGTCTGCAAGAGTCACGGTACCAACGCCCTGATGGACACGGGGAACACGGGGCACGTGAACGGCGTCGCGACAGCAGTCCGGGGAGCGGCTGGTGGTGATGAAGGATGAAGCAAACAAGATGGATGCAGCGTGGTGATGTCTCAGGTGGACCTGGTGACACACATACACATCACCCCACACAATGGGCCCCCGATAGATGACACGCCGTGGGGGTGGGGGGGTAGACGCCACCACACAGCCGGGGATGAGTAATAAATTGCCATGGGAACACAGCTCCAGTGGGGGGGCCTCGTGTTCGGGATCCCTAATTGTGATCTGCGGCCTCGCCGACTGCCCAGTGGAATCTGGAATTAAAACATCCGTCCTCGTTTCCAAGTCCGTCTCCCTCATCTGTCACATTATAGACACCAAGCGCAGCCCCCTGAATCCGTTCTGCCCCATTGGACGCATCCCAAGATGTCTGGCCTGCCCTGGAGATGTCAGCGGGTCCTCAGAGCAGAGGTGACCCTGAACGACAGGTAGCCCCAGAGACCAGAACCTGAAACGGCAAACAATTAAAGGCCGAGACGGAGACCCCCCCCCCCATAAGCCGGAGAGGCTGATCCGACAGCAGGGGCTTCAATTAGGGACTGTTTGGCAACCGCTTCTGTTCAGAATCCCAACAGGGTCTCCCGTCTGGCTCTCAGCGGGGCAAACGATCCTACCGCCATTCATCCTTCTCATCCTGAAGTCTGGAAAAAACGGCAGGTCGTTAGGAGCGGCGAGAGAAATGAGGGGAGACAGGCGAGATGGTGGCAGCTTTGGTGAGGCACACAAGCGGACAGGCCGGCCCGCCCCAGACCCAGCTTCCATTAACCGGACGCCCCCAGCAAGCCGGGCGCGTGTTAATGTGCATGCCGGACACGGAGGGCGTTAATAGTTGTGTTTTAAGCAGCACGTCGATGCTAACCGGCGCTCTGGAGCACTGTTAGAAACTCAATTCCTCCTCAATTTGGGAGCTTCAGCTCACCAGGTGCCACTACCCCAGCCTGTTAGCCGCATTTGTTGCCAAAATTGAGCCGCAGAGGGGGCTGCGGCTGGGCAGCGGGGGGGCGCAGCAGCATGCTTGAGATGCACAGCGTGATGGTTGCGGCCCAGTGCAGTAAATCCACCTTAATAAAGTGCTGGGGGGAGTGAAGACAAAACCAGACCCCCGCGCTGGTCTCGCACACGCACACACACACACACACGCACACACGGCAGAATGTGTGCTGGCCGCCCCTGTAAATGCCACAGGACCCCTGGATTGCGATTCCCAGCCAGGCGTGCGGGTTCATTTCACACTGAAGTCCGTACACTGTCGCCTCCCTCTGTCCCTCCCGCTCGCTCCGCCACACAAGCCGCGGCTGACATTGCACCGGGGTGAATGCGATTCGCCGTTATCAGCGGCGAGCGGTGAGCGGCGGGCAGTGGGCAAACAGTAGTGTGCGGGGGCTGCCTTTATATCGCCTTATCTGCCACGGGCCAGCCGGCCAGAATAATGTAAACACACGGTAATTATGTACACACCACGGTGAAGGGCAGCTTTGTCATACGGGTGGGAAACTTTGTCAAGTTTTAGACAAATATGCAATGGAACGTGTCTCTAATGAAGTCGACTACAGCGAGAAGCACGTCCGTTACAGTAACCAGAAGGGTCCTGGCTGGGGCCACAGTCAAAGGGCCCAAATGGGCCAGTTTGGTACATCAGTACTGTCAGGGTGGAGCGACAGCCTGTAGAACCAGGCTGGTCCAGATTGGTGAAAACCCAGTGAAAACCAGAATCCATCACCATAAGTAAACTCAGTGTAACATTCAAATGTTAATGTTTAGGGAACTTTACATATTTTTTTACTTTTGTTCACATATTAAAAGACTTTTTTCTTATTAAATATTAAAAGGCTAGCTTTGAACAGGGGTCAAAGAACAAGCACGCTAATTAATATGGAACCAGAGAAGGGAGAGGATGACAGAAAAAGGAAAAATGAACACATGAAAGATGAAACCAAGAGGAAAGCCAGCAGTCGGACACAGATGAGGTGGTTGTGTTTAAACAGGCCAGGACTCGAAGCCATGATACATAGTCAACATTTTTTTTTCTCACGTGGATGATGAAGTTTTAACAGTTATTCAGTTCTGGTTGGTTGGGCGGGGGCAGGGGGGTTAAAAAAAAAAAAACCTTATGAGACATTTATTATCATAATAATGCTCAGATTAATGTGGTACCCAAGGCTGCCCTAATTCCTACGTGCTTTTATTCAAAAGAGTTTTTTATCAACAAGATTCCCATTGCAGGAACTTTGGGGTCTGCACAGCGGCGGAATTAATTCCGGACTGTTCTCTTAAGGACGCCTGGTACTATATGATCTGTTTCATTAAGAGAAATTACAAACAAGCCGTAAAATATCGTTCAGCTTATCTTAATAAGTATGCCGTCCATCCTAGAAATTAAGTGGATACATTTTAGGAGACTAAATAATGGATCGGTTGCCAGTTCCTGGGGAGGTTTGCAATCTGGTGTGTCCTGTGTTTTGGCAGTGAACATGAATATGAATGAGCATGAAACTCAGAGAAAAGGCTTCAATACACATTCAAATAAACATCCTCTGTTTTTTCTGTCTAGCCGTCAGCGCCGTTTATTATGCAAGATGATAAATGACGTCTTTATTAAGCTGGGTAAACGGGGAAGGGACCAGTAGCTTAATTTGTGTGGCTGCAGCGGTTTAATTTCTCTGCGATCGTGCTGGAGAGGGGCAGAGCAGGGCAGACATGGAGAGGGGCGGAGCAGGGCGGACGCAGTGAGGGGCGGAGCAGGGTGGACGCGGTGAGGGGCAGATATGGAGAGGGGCGGAGCAGGGCAGACATGGAGAGGGGCGGAGCAGGGCGGACGCGGTGAGGGGCGGAGCAGGGCGGACGCATTGAGGGGTGGAGCAGGGCGGACGCAGAGAGGGGCGGACGCGGAGAGGGGCGGCGCAGGGCGGACGCGGTGAGGGGCGGAGCAGGGCGGACATGGAGAGGGGCGGACATGGAGAGGGGCGGACCTGGAGAGGGGCAAACCCAGAGAGCAGTAGTTTCATTTCTTTGTGATCATGCCAGAGAGGGGCGGTCCCAGAGTTTCAATGAAATTACAACGTCTGTGTTTTTTGCTCTACAGATAGTTACACTAGAGGGCGTGACCCTTCGGTCATCCTGTTAAGGGAGTCCAAGTGGGTTTTGGATGCAGGGCCAGCCTCGTAGTCCAGGGCGCAACAACGCCAGATCACGCCCCCTCCCCGCCCCTCTGACTGCCCCCCCCCCGTGGGAGAAAGTGTGCCGGCAACAGGGAAGCAAGCAACAGCTTCCGGGCCGATGTAAACGGAGCAGTTGGTTTCTCTGTTAAGGGGGCTGGCTTCATTTATTACAGCTCACTGCAGATTAAGGCTCTCTGCGGAAGCTGGGGGACGGGGCTCACAAACTGAAGGGGCCAATTGCAGTTCCCTCAAAGTAGCACTGGGCTTCAGCCCCGAGACAGTTCAGTGATGTATTTTAACAGGCAATGGGGGCTTCTGTATGGTAATTGGCTAGGGGAATATTGATTGGCAGTTAGATGGAGTACCCCTACGCAAGACTCCTCCAATTTGGGGAGAATGAAGCTGCCAGAAAGGTGATTGATTGACGAATGGATGGATGGATGGATGGATGGATGGATGGATGTTCTTCTCCATGCGAGTAAAGCAGTGTACCAGGACCAGCACCCGACCTGGCACTGACAGCGAAACACCATTAGATTCTATTCACAAAAATGTGTGTGTATATATATATATATATATATATATATATATATATCTCCTTACAACTTCATATATATGTATTTTTTTTGTGAATTTTGCCTAAATATATATATGCAGTTGTAAGGGCAAATAATAACTGTTTTAGGCAAACCTGCAGTTGTAAGGATATATATATATATATATATCAGCCCCTCCTGAGCCTCCTCAGTTTGTGTATGTGTCTCGTGTGGCATCCCTACATCATTAGGCTGGGAAAATCCGAACAGGACTGAGTGCTCCTGTAAAAGGCCCCCGTTTTCCCGTAGTCACAGGAAACCATTTGAATAAAAGCCTTAGATGCTGATTCAACAGAGAAAAAACATTCAGACAGACATAAACATTTAAAGACATAGACAAGGCTTAAAGGGGGGAGAGGCATGGCAGCCCTCAGCTGGAAAACGCAATCGGGAAGTATGACTCCGCCCCTCTTCCAACCATTCGTGAGGGGTGCAGGCAGCATGGGACACAAGGCAGGGGGACACCGTGGACGGGATACCAATCCATTCACAGGCATAAAGTCAGAGGCCAGTTTATTAGGCACACCTACTCATTAAGCCAATCAGCTTGTTCCCGCAATCAACCAATCACACGGCTGCTGCAACACACAGATCAGAAGGAGCGGCTGCGTTAGCATGAGGCTAAGCGTCTAACAAAGTGGCCACCGTGTGTGTATATCAACATTATCCTCCATCCCAGTTTAATGTATTTTGTTTGTGTTTTTTTTTTCCCTCTGTACTTTTTTGGCTGTTTTTCTTAAGCGCATTAAAGAAAATAATGGTTTTACTCTGAGACTGAGAAAATTGCACCCACAAAACATCATCGCAATTATCATATCTGGCGGACTCCCAGGCACAATTACCGCTCCAGTCATTATTTTCATTAAAGAATTTGCAGGAGAGTGATGCTATGGGTTTAAAAAACAGCACTGGCTGTAATTCTGTACTGGTCTTTGGGCCTGGGGACACGCGGAGTCATTACAATGTGCACTGAACGCCAACTTCCAGAGTTTTGCGCACAAATAGACTGTAAGACATAACAATAATGGGGAAAATCCACATTCCGAGGGACACATGCAGGCCACAGGATCCAGGGGGGCATTTCGGTACCTCTCCACCCCTGGCTTTTCGCAGTTGGGGTGTTGAACCATGACTTGCATCTCCACTGACCGTCCGCTGCTTTCCCACGATCCCCGATTTATGTCCCTGCCAGCGATTACCCAGAATGCCCCTGTTTCTTCCCCAGAAGGCTTCCCGTCATCTGTGCCTCTAATCACTGTTGGATGAGGATCAGTCGGGAGCTCCCCTCTCTGCCAAATGTTGACGTTCCAGAATATTCCCCCCCTGCTCAGGTATCACACCACCTGCCGGAGAGGCCCAGTCTCAATAAGGCGCCTCCCTTTATGCGTAAGCGAGCCGCTGATGCCCTGCTGACAGACACGCGTATCTGTGGCCTGCGAGGACCACTGGGCTCCCTGCGGATAGGGCTGCTCCCTGTCTGTGTGGCTCAGTAGGTTAGACCTCCGTGCATATCATCAGAAGGTTGTTGGTTCGACACGGAACCTTGCTTGCATTGGGCCCTTGAGCAAGGCGCTTAACTCCCTAAAAGACACTCCGGGGTCGCTGGGGAAATTCTCAGACCCCCACCTTTGTGTGTCTCTTTAAAAAGGAGAGTGAAGTGTAAGAGAACACATTCCAATTTAGCTGATCTCATTCTCGCACAAAAGGCAAATAAAACTTCATTTCGTCTGTGCCTTCATCAGGGCTAAAAAAAATGGGTGAAAGCAACGTCCCTGACTGGAATCATAGGTAATAGACACCGGGGGAAAGCGTAAAGCACCGTGTGTGACGATTCAGGCCTTTAAAACTTAAACGAAAGCTTTCCGTGCCATTAATTTTGGAAATTGGGATGAGATTTGGCCATTTTAATGCCGTTATTAAAATTTCAAGTGACCAACATTTGCTTTGTGGACGATTAAGCAAAACAGCAGCTACAGTGGCCAGAACCTCGGAGTGTTCGCTTCCAGCCAGAGTCCAACTCGCGGTTCTATGCCTCTGTTACCTCAAACATAACGTCCAGGCAGTTAATAACTTAATAAATTATCGTCATGGAAACAGGCACCATTTCGCAATAGCGGGTCTTTTTTTAAATGCTGATTTCCATATTTATTGAAGAAAAAAAGACTTTATTAGATGAACATTACATGAACCGAATAAAGGAGGCAGCGAGGTCTGATCGCTGTGCCAAGTTTCAGCAGGCTTGCGTAATGCGAACGATGGTTTCAGAACCTTGGCGGTAATTAAGGAGGGAACCAATCAGGGCGGAGCGGGTGCAGCTGGGCGCCAGACCGAGAGGTCGGAGCCGTCGCGCCTTGGGCAGAAGTGCGCCGGCTGGCCTCCGCGTGTCGGCGGGATTGCCGGGTCTCACTGAGCTCACGCAGATGGCCATCGGGCTGACCATGCCCACGTCCCCCCCCCTCGGGAAGCGGGTGCCTCTCAGTGTCCCTGAATGAAGCCCGCTCCCCATGTACACCTCCGCTCCAAAAACAGGGCAAGGCCCTGTGACCTGCGATTCCGCACCCACGCATGCTCCGTACCCGTGAAATCGTGAGGGCAAAACCTGCGATGCCACACCTGAAGACTGCAGATGCTCCACGTGACAACAGCGGCTCATGTAGACGGCGAGAGCCTGGCGGCAGTCACCAGCGTGCAGGACGGCGTCCACATAGGACGGCCCCCGCCCTTCAAAAAAATGAACCACCAAACACACACATCATGTTTTACAATTATTTATTTATACATTTTAAATTCATAGTTCAAATATATTTTTTCCTCTAAAATATTTCATTACGTGATATAGAGTATACACCATCCAGGACGCTTGCGACATCCTCTACAGGAGCGTGTCACCTCAGGGGGGTGGGGAGTGTGCAGGGGTGTACATGTAGCCGCACACGGGGGATTTGGAGGATGCCCATGATGCGGAGAGGGGGGGTCTTGGGGGTCTGTGCATGTCTTTTGAGTGTGTGTGCCAGCTGGTTCAAACAGGTTCTGACCCGACGGGCTGTCCAAAGCTTCGGCACAGAGTCTCCCAACCGAACAGTGCCGCGCGTGTCGTGTAGGGTTAGGCGTGAAACACGCAGGGCGACGCGCGGGTCTCCGACCGCGAGTTTCTGGCATTCTGGTACGTCACACGCGGGTAGATCTGGACTGCTGGGGCGTGTCTGCCCCCCCCCTCCCGATCCTGCCGGGCTCGCCGAACGAGAGAGACCAGCCATCTGCGCTCGGAACAGGTTCTCCGAGGAACGCCGTCTGTGTCTGCGAGGAAACTGGGTGCCACGGCGACGACGGCGGTTTAAGCGGACGGCCCCCATCGGAGGCGTGGGGATTCCTGGTTAAAGTGCAGGGAAAAGGCCACGGGGGTTAGGTCTGACGCCAGCTCACGGCTACTAAAGTGTAAAACGTGCCGATTGCGAGCCGAGATCTCGGCAGATGCGTCAGCGTATGGGGATTCCAGCTCGTTTGGTTTCCAGGAGAAATTAACACTTATAAATTCTCACTTCCGGGGCCACATTGCTGATTTCGGTGGGCAACTTTCACCCAGGATTATGATGATATTTTAACATGATTATAGCCTAACATTAAAGAAGAATAAGGAAGCATAATTAATTATGCATGTTGATATTAAGGAATGGAAAGATTAATATTAAGCTAACAGTGATATTAATATTAGGCTAACAGCGCAGAGCAGTGCTTCTCGGGTGAGTCCTCTGGGGTCTGCATCGCTAATTCCCAGTTCATTCTCCTAGCATCTGCACCCTCGAGAGGGGGGGGTGGGGGGGTCACAGTCCACACCCATTATTCAAAAGTGCCTGTCTCGTCCCCTTACCCCGGAGAGGCCTGGAGTGCCACATGATACACATGTGCCACCTGCTTTCTCCCCTTTCCCCTCCCCATATCCAGGGGAGACATGCATCTGCTTTGAAGCTAAAGATGCCAGCGATCTTGATGGTCGACTCAGGAGGACACAGATCACAAAGCGCTCGAGACAGTGCAGGCTTTGATATTTTACCGAGGAGGTGAGGCTGAGGTCACTTCCTGGCGGCATCGCACGACTGAGCTGAGCGGAACACGGATGTCCGTGACCCGGCCAGGCGCTTCGCTCCTCCGAAATGCCAGAGCCAATGAGATAAACCTGCCGCTGCCCTGTGACTGACTCCGCCCACTGCTTCAGGTCACATGGGGTGATGCGGGGAAGTCAGAGAGGAAGCACATGCGCTTACGCTGCCACAGCGGACTCGTCACGTGACCGTGGGAAAGCAGACATACAGGCGACGAGTGACCTATGACCTATGGAAGCAGAGCCAAGAAGAGGCGAGTCGGGATGGCCGATTAACAACACGCCTGATGCAGGGATCGAGATTAATAATGGTGGATGAAAAACACAATAACGAACGAGCTACCATCAGCTTCTCTGGATATGTGTCGGTTAAATATATGCTTTTTACAAGCGAGGACAATTAAACTGTTCCAGACGACCATCTACATGTATTAAAGTCCTTATATGCAATATGTAATTTAATAGCTATATTACCAGGTAGATTTAATACACATACTTATCACGCCACAGACACCGCGTAGCGTGTGCCATCTGACTGACTTATGAAGATGCCGACTCAGAAAATCAAGCACTCCTTCCCCAGTGTACGGTGCATGTCTGTAAAGTATCCATGTGCTGTATATTATGCTATATAATGGTACAAAAGCTAGTGTATCTTCTATATGTTGTCGATAAGATGATTCGTTAAAAAGAATTATGGGTAATCGTCGGCCCTGTCGGAGGTCTTCCTAATCTTCTGCGATGAGCCCATTGGTGCTCATGGCGGCGAGACAACCCCTCTCATGCTCACAGGGACATGAGACAGAGATGTTCCACACGGGACACCGCGTAAGGATAGCAGAGGTGATGTATATCTACTGCATAAGAAACGACCTGGAATAAGACAACACAGCCCTCCGTTTATGGCCTACAAATATGTACAGATAGCTGAGGTGTGGAGAATGTTCAGTGAGACTCTTAATAGGACGCGTCGTTACTGATACGCTTCGGAGACATCACAGGGCTCTTCCCAGCAATGGCACTTGGGACATTTTGTTGGACCAGGATGTCACCAAGGTTCAGCGTTGACGCTTGGGGCTGGCGGCGAGCCACAGGAAGTCCAAAGCGCAGCCCTTGGCGTCTCCTGGTGGAACGGCAGGGGATGGGAGGAGGCCAAGCGGCGAAGGGGGGGAGAAGAATCCGCTCCTTGGGTTTTGTGGGTGACAGTTGCCCCCTCTCACCCCCCTGGTTGTCCCCCATCTGCCCACAGCCCACTTACCCCAAAAAAACAACACGCACCAGGTTTCCAGGCCAAAGGACGAAATACTGCAAGGTAAATAGGACAAAAACTACCACAGAAAGAAAAGAGTATAAATTTGTGCTTATTCTGGTTCACTTTCGTGTTGCTGATTTTGTCCAGTTCATGTCTATCAGTGTCTATATCCTTATATTTTATATATAGATTAACGTATATTTACAATCCCATTGCGGTAACGCTATGCCAGGCAGGAAGGCTGTGTCTCTGATGCTTTCCTCGCTCCTTCATCTTGTCCTGTTCGCTTTGTCCATCCCAATCTGACAGCTGCTTGCTGTCTACCTGGAAGGGGAGGGGGGTCCTTAGTCACAACGCCCGCCCCCCCTCCTTTGTCCTCTGGTCCTTCATCTTTGGTAAAAGTGTTCGACACTTTGGTGTCTTGGGTGGGAGACAGGGGGCACGGGGGGGGGGGGAGCATGGGGAATGTCCAGGAAAAAGTGGAAAGGGGGTGGGATGGAGATGGAACTGAGGAAAGAAAGGAGAGAAGAATGAGGTGATAACATTTTTTCCACTTCCATCATTTTCGACGACTAACAGCGTGGAAGAAGCCAGGGGCCAGTGAGGATGAGGAGGGTGCATGTGCTTCAGAGCAGAGGGCGATGGGGCTGTAATAGGACAGGATGATGGAAGAGATCGAAGGGGTAGGACCGAGATGGGGGGTGGGCGTGGGGCAACAGAGCAGGCGAGGCACCGGGTGTGCCGGGGGGGTGGTGAGGGTGGTAATCTTGGTCAACAGGGGGCGCTGTTGTGCTCATCATCTGTAGAGCAGCAGGCAGGCAGAGAGTGTGCAGCCCAGCAGCTGCGTTGGTGACAGCGGCCACCGGTGTGGGGCTCCACCCAGCAGGACAGCTGGAACAGAAAAGAGGAACGGAGGTCAGGGAACCCAGAGAAGGCGCCAAAGATCTCCATCGAACTGCGACGCTGCGGTTTCCTCTGAATAAAAACGGCAAATGAAGAAACAAAAAAAAAAAAAAAGAATCTGTCAAGTTTCTCGCTTTAGAGCCGTTAAGATAATCAAATCCGATCACACGTGTTACAAAAATATATTTACATTGTTGTCGAGAGAACAAAGAGGAACGAAAGGCTTCGGAACAAATTAGCAATTAAAATGATATCACTGCTGTCGCTCTCTCCGCGGA
>JABFEA020000029.1:22177483-22187783 GCA_019775915.2 Cyphomyrus plagiostoma | reverse complement strand
GCACACGCACACACACACACGCGCATACACACACATGCACGCACGCGCGCACACACACACACACACACGCACACACGCGCGCGCACGCACACGCACACACACACACGCACACACACACACACACACACACACACACAGCATGACTGTCACCCCACAGGGATCATCTACTCCACCACACTCCTGATTTAACCGTGAATCTGAGCCCATTAAGCACAGCCGGGTCTCCAAGGCACAGGGGCAAGCCCTCCTGTGAGCTGGAAGGGACCGCCCCCTTTGCTGCCGTCACCCGCGTCACATGGCCGTGTCACATGGTTGCCGGTCAGTCGCAGCCAGAGTCCGCTGCCCAGAATCCCACAGATCACAGCTCGCAGGGAGATACGGGTCTGTCTGCAGCTACGTGGTGAAAAGAGGCCAAACCAACAAGGAACGTTTTTGGGCCAGTGGTGGTTTTTGCCGGAAGTTTCTGATGTAAGATACTGCATGCACACCAGGCCAGAAACCAATACACCAGGCCTAACTGATCCAACTGCTGAGCCGAACACAAGGTCTGCATCAACCAGGCAACCCGGGGTCAAAGGTCACCTTGGGGACCTGCTTCATTCTATTCTCCACCCAGCTGCTGGACAAGTGCATCGAGGGATACCTGGAATACCTCACCCAATGTCGACGTCCTGACCATCAGGTTTCACCCCCCCATGCATAAACTCAGACGCCCCAGCTGAGAGCTCCGGGACAGCATGCGATCACCGGATTCTGCTGCGTCGCATGGCCTGAGGCCAGGTGCTCGCCGAAATAAATGCCGGTCAGCCAAAAACCGTTCACTCTGACCTGTGGGTTAATGGGCTTTCCGTATACTGTTAGACAGCCCCAGGAGGGAAGGTTAAATAAACCTGACTTGGTGGGGAGGGAGACAAACAACGGGGGGCGACAGAGTGCTGGGGCAGGGGAATCATTCCGGGGAGATTGCCTGAACATTCTGGAAAATATCCGCAGCAGCGGGTCCTGGATGGCGACCGAGTCACCATTAATGTACTGACAACAAGGGAGAGGCACTAAAAAGATATCACTGGTGAAATAACATTTAACTGCGGAGTGCAGGACAGGGAATATAACCTTTCATCCGCAGTATTTTCACAGTTCATCCAATGCAGCAGCTCGGGACTCCAGCGCAATAAAGCGCCACGCCGAGCGCCCGCCTGCGAGCAGCCCCATGGCCCTCGGAAATGACGGGCCCTAATCACACCTGAATGAGGCATTTAGAAACTGCAAAGGATGCCGCTTGTTTTGGCCTCAGATCATTCCCGTTTCAGCCACTGGAGGGGAGAGTGGGCCAGAGTGCCGATAGCACTCATTTTACGATAAATAAAAGCTTGACATACAGCTCCATTTCCTGGGGAATGTTAAAGTATAACTAAAAACCGCCCTTGTTTGTGGGCGTCCGCTGGCGGGTGCAGACAGAGGCTCACGCCCGCGCGCCCTGTTCTGCGCTCTGCTTTATTCAGCTCTAACCGACTCAAATTTAAAATAAGGACAAATAATTTCCTAAAGTAATTATTAAAACACTGGCAACATCCCGATGCGCAAGATACAATCCTCGAGTCTTTCCAGTAGGGGGGGTCCTAACTTTGTGAAGGTAGCTGTTTCCCCCACTGAGCAGACAGACTGTGCCAAGGAGTACCGGAGACTCCTGGAGAGCGAAACCGCAGGCGATAATGGGTGACGGCAAGGATCACGACAGCCTGCTTAGAAAAAAAAAGGGGGGGGGGGGACTACATCCGCCGTTATGCCGGTGAGCACCGGCTCTCCGGTTAGCGGCGCCCGGCGTCGCAGCGGGGGACGCGCTCCTGCCGGCTGCAGACGCAGTTAAACCAGTGCCGGTGTGCAGATGCGACGTGTGTGTGTGTTTAGGAGAAAGGGCACCGGGAGATTTCCATTACTGACACCCCCGCCCCAGCCCCCCACAGCTCGCGATGAATTATGAATGCTATTAAAAAAGGGCAATATGCAGCACTGGAAATAAACTCAGACAGTACACGGAAAGAAAACAAACAAAAATGCTGACTTACACAATAAACGCCACCGGGGTCCGGGCTGGCCACACTGAGGGAGATCCCACATCCCACACTAATATAGATACACGTTTTACTGCCTTATGAAAGTTAACAATGACGAGCGCGTTTCCCCTTCTCTAGTACAGTGACAGCTTCATTGCGGTCCTGTTTTCCCCTACAATAATATAATAGCGCTACCCAGGATCTTGTCTAACCTTGCTCATCAGTTCTCACTTATAGAAGGCTCCAGGACCACGCCGGACAGGACCGCATATACCATCATCCCAAACCAGTGGAGGAGAGAAGCGTGTCCCGTTATGCTTTGGGGGGGAATCAGACGCCCCCCATGAATCCCATCGCCTGCAGGTTACATCTGTTCGCTCGTTAATGATTTCCGGGGGTGTAACCATGCTTTCTGTCTGCCACCTGACCGCGATGAACCTGCCCGGCAGTAAGAAGCTCTGTGGCGGTACACCGGCGTAACAGGGCGGCGGACCCACAGCAGACCGCACTCTGAGCACATCTGGCTCCGCCACGACCGCACCGGGATCGGGCCCGCTCGATTCTCTGTCTCAGTCCTGACTGGCACGATATGGGGACGCTAATGTATCATGAAGTGGACTTTTAACCGCATCTGCGCGGACGCGAAGCCAGAAGCACCCTCGAGTGAGACACTTTTACATAAATGCGTCTGAACAGACGGTTAACGTGTAAAGCTGCGAGCCGTGGGATGGAGGTCATATGCATCTGGATAAAGCGAAAGCGATGACAGCTGAGGACGATTCATAGATCCAGGCGACATTAATGCCACCTTCAAGCACGGATTTCTAACGCTTGATCTTTCCACCGCATAACAAGATGCATTTTTATTTATTTATTTTTTGCCTTGGCGTCAGGTGGCTTACAGCATAGTGGGGGGCAGGGGAGAGGGTAAAACCCAAACCGGCATCGCCTCACCAAGACAGACTCTAATCCGCCGGGGGGGGTTCTGCGCTGATTATGCGTCAGCCAAATTAAATTTAAGTAGCAAATTATGTAGACAAATTGCACAACACATGCCACAGCCTGGTGCCTCCGTTGCGGGGTGTAGCCTGACTGTGGCCTGGACCAAGAGGATTTTCGTAAAGACTAAAGCGGAAGTCTTGAAAAGGTCACACGTCTGGACACATTTAGGACGCACATTTCCCTGGCAGATTATGACAAAGGAGGGGAGGGAGTGCTGTTTTCATATATTTTAGACGAGATTACACCTGGCTCCCGTACAGAAACACCGCTATCATTGCGTCGCCCTGGTCGTTTAGAGCACTTAATGAAATGGTTCTATGGAGACTTTTATCACCGTAAGTGTTTCACATTGCCGTTTCACAGATGTTCAATCATTACCTGTTTAAAAACGATGATCTGGGAAGAGAAGCCCGTCCACAACAGAAAATCAAAGCTGATGTATAAAGATGATTTTAGCTCCCTGCATTTAACAGTGAATTATATTTTTCGCACTTGAAAATGACTCGTTTATTGTAGGGAATTTCTATCCGAATTGTCCCAGAGATAAATTACCATCATAGATAAGAAGGCATGAACTGTGCCGCTGCATTCAGCTGCTTGCGTCTATATGGGAGAGGCTAAAAGTCTCTGGTAAATGCTTCAAGCATAAATACACGAGTCTCTAGTCTCGTTTAATTCAATATACCCGCTTAGAAAATTAGCTACGGAAATTTGTTGCTTTGTTTGATTTCTCGGTACAAATAAACCGAGAGGTTAACATCAGAATAATCTAATAAAACCGAAATTACGCACCAATTATTTAGACGCTCTTAAGGTTTACTCACCCTCGTCAGCATATAGTTAATTAAAGTAAAAGCGTGTGCTTTACATTTCGTGGAAAAGTGGCAGATATTTAAGTTTATGTAGCAAAAAGTGTTTCACAGAATCCGATTATCAAAATATCGCAATTATTGTTATACAAACAATAAGAAGTAGCAGTAGTTGTAGTTATTCCGGCGATGTTGTTTTAATTAACCGTGATTTTGTAAATCTGAGTATCGAAGTGGACAGCATACACCTTTTCCCTAAATAGATGTGCCGTTCAGCCAACGATAACTCCAGCAATGACGAAGACAGGCATAACCTTTTAAAAACAACACAATTCTGCGTTTTAGATAGTAAAACACCATGCGACGTATTCTGCTAAATCACGTGCACTCCCTTAAAAGACACCAGGTGGCATGTGATGCAGAAACCCAAACAAAAAAAGCCGTATGAAATAACAATTTTTCAAAATTCCTTACCGTAGACTCCTTGCCCTCGTACGTAGGGATGAATGACAGAAAATAATAATATCCAGAAAATCTCCATCTTCAGCTCAAATCCGTCATAACCTGCAAAAAGAGCCAAGACGAAAGCAGCGCTCAGTTCTCGTTTACTTCCAAGGGACGTTTTGGGGGTTCTGCGCGGGGCGCGCGGATTCGCTCGGGTACGGGACGTATACGCCGCGAGCCGGACTATCCTGGAAAAACACGTGCGCCGGGGACCCTGTCCGGGAATAAACCGTGCGATGTGTCAGCCCAGGAGGCAGGCAGCAATCAATACGGAAACTCTGGATTATCGAAATGTTACCTGTCTGGTTGTCGTACTACTCTTAAGATTAATTAATTTATCAGTGGCAGTCATTGCATTGAGTTAATACACGCTTAATTTTTCATTAAAAGAGTTAAGTATTTCTGGACAATAAAATACGTAACGTTTGGATATCTTCTATTAATATATGCAAATGTGTACAATTCGTTCATTAGTGCCATTCCCACCATTACAATTCACAGTAATAAAATAAGAAACAAATGTTTAACACGTCCCATTAGACGTAAACTAATTTAATCACTACATACGCCGGTTATCCTTAGTGTAAACGATAGGGAGACTTCACAAAATCCTTTCAAAATGTATTACTACAGGTAACACCTGTAAGCGAAACCTGAAATTTTTAAGTGCGTAAAATGGTGAAAACAGGTGCGCGCGCTCCTTGGGTGAGCATCAGCAAAGTGTGCATTGATGTGAGTGGCGCTCAGTACGAGAGTACAGCCTGTCACCTACCCTCGTCGGCACCAAAGGCTCGATCTAACCTTTCTTCTCAGCGATCCATGACCTTTATGTGGCTCACTGAACGTCACCACTTCTCCTTACGAATTTGTTTAACTTTTCATCTTTTCTAGGCTTATTTAACGCGGGCTAAGGAAATCATATTGATTAGATGTCGGGGTGATGAACTCCGGATTTACGTGGTTTTACTCGTCGGTCCGACCTCATTTATAGCAAATACGTAGATTCTGCAGAGAACTTCTAAGACAAAAAAATATTTAGGGATGTTGGTTCCAGTTCCGAAGCGAATAATCAAATTGTACCAGATTGGTATTACTATCCTGGTACACGGTGATTCGTTAATTTCACAGGTTAATACTAAATGCTTAGACTAAATACTCACTCCCTGTGTCGGTGCGTGCGCATCGGCGTACTTATTCGTATGGCAAATTATTCTTGTGTGGCAAGGATTTAATCTTTTCCCCATTTTTGTCCATCGGAGCTGCTAAGTAAAAGTATGTCGCCAGTCGCTCCATTTACCTTGCCCCGGGGTAAAGCCGAACACCTCCCTCGGTCACCCCACGCCGTCGCGGTCCGTCCCCGCTGGCCGCTCCTGTCGTGGTGTCTTCGCTTAATCCCTCCAGAAGCCCCCCTCGCAAACCGCTCAACGCGGGCGCATGAAAACTTGTGTATTTTCCCCCCGCCCTTATTTATCCTGCCTTGATTGTAGTGGTCTTTAGCGATCGGCCATAAAAAAGGACAGTAATAATCCACCGCGGCTGCAGCCCGTAAAGAGGACCGCAACTTTCACAGCGCCGAAGCTGCTCCTTAATCCCATGAAGCGGCATCCACTCCACGGGGCAATCCTAATTACTGTTTCCCTTCTCCGGCGCCAATGACAAACACGTAGGCGCAGTTGCGTTTAAAATGCGTTTAAAAGACCTTCCTATTCGCTGCACTGGTTTTTATTTCGTGCGATATCCGTAAAATGTGCCTGCGTGCCAAGCAAATGGCAAAACTAAAAAAAAAAGAAAAAGAAAAAAAGACCAAAAAATTATGTTAAAACAGAGTGCGCTTTGAGAAAGCAGTGGCCCCGCTTGGTGGCGATGCGCCGGCGCCTTTTCCGCTCGCCCTGCCGGTGAGTGTGTGCGCGGACTGAGAAAGACGCCGCGTTATATCCCGCGGCAGGCGGGGGGGACGCCTGGCGAAGACGCGCTTCAGGTTGCCAAAGCCGGCGCTCCACTCGTGCGCGCTCCCGATCGCGGCTGAAGTTAAAGCGCGTCCCGTGATCACCGCATCGACGCCGGGAGTGACCGAGAGACAGAGGAAGGGAGGGAGAGAGTGAGAGAGAAGAGGAGGAATGAGCGACAGGGGTGCGCCTGGACCCGCTTTTAATTGTTTTTCTTTTTTTATTATTTTTGGTCAGATTTTTGCTGCTGTGATTCCGATGGTGGAGACAGCCAATTAAACCTATCCAGCTGCAAATGGCTACTGCCTACATAAGACTCGCCCCGGCTCCCCGTGGACCAATTAAATAAGAAAGAGGCCAGAAAAGAAAAGAGAAATCACAGTCGTTCCGTCACCCCTCCTTCCCTCTCCTCTCCCCTCACTACATCTCCCTCTCTGTCTGTCTGTCTCGATGTCTCGCACGCCGCCTCCGAAGTCTTTTCATAAACTTTCTCCAGCCACCACAAGGCGGCGTATTTGAGCTAATTTCAATCCTTTTGTACCTGGCCCCGATGGTTTATTTATTCGAGACGCATTACTCTGTTGCGAATTTCTAAATTATCGAACTGTAGAGAACGAAACGATGCGATGTAAAACGCATATTAATACGAAATGACAAATGTGCACAAGCAGCAGAGAATTTAATTCCCATCACTTACGCCGTTTACTATCTGCAGCACCGATACATCGTAAGCTACCTCCGCCGCTGGGTTTTACACGTGCACTTGCCAAGGGGGAGCTACATAGTCGGTGTGTCGGAGAAGATAGCGGAGTAGCTTTCACTGAACGCTGGCCATGACCATGAAGCTGTTGGAGAGGGACGAGTTTGGGATCCATCCAGGTTGTGTGGAGGAGTGTTCACGCTTGGAAAAAAATTGAGGAAGTACTGCTAGTATGGGGGGGGGGGTTCAAAGCCGGAGGAAGGACAAGTTGTCACGCCCTGCCATGCTTTCTGGGCACCACAAGTGAGGGCTGCAGGGCGGGACTGTGGAAAAAACGAGACGGGATCAGGCGTGAACCGCGCGCCTAAGGCTGGGTGGAGACAGGTGGGAAAATTGGTCACAGTTCTTCTGATTTTTGGTGAGATGGAGTGGTGTGTGTGTGTGTTGTGGGGGGAGGGTATATGTATGTATTAAACCGTGAGGACCAAATATAATAAAAACCTGTGATATTTTACCTTACATTTTGGTCCCCACAAGGATAATCTCAATTTTATTTAAAAAAAAAATCTGTGGGGAAAAAAGTCCTGTATTTTGTTCAGTTACTTATGGTTAAGCTTAGAGCTGGGTAGGGGTTACAGTTGTTGTTCCCACAGTTGTCATTGTCGGGATTAGGGTTTTGCCCTCCCTCCTTGTGTGTGTGTGTGTGTGTGTGTGTGTGTGTGTGTGTGTGAATGTGTTAATGTTAAAAAGCATGAACAAATGACGCGATATAGACCACTGAAAGTTGCGACAAGCTCTCTGATCTCTCCACCCGGAGGCGGGACAGCAGAGCTCGACAGATCTGGGGACATGTGTCACGTAGGGATCTTCTCAACGGAGAATTTCGGATGCCTGTTTCCCGTCCTGTGCCGCTCTCCCCACGCCATATGAGCTTTAAAGTAATGTCAGACTCTTTCAGGTAGCCATCAGTTGGTGTCAGCGTTTGTTTAAGTCTACTTATTTAGCGTCCCACAAACACGGACAGTGGTCCCGGGGAAGGCCGTATCTGATGCCATATTTTCACCCTTAAATGAATAAACCACATAAAATGTATGTATGGCTCATTCATAATGATAAATCTGGACTCCAGACTCCGGGGGTGGGAGACGCCAGGACATTATCAGACACAGCAGTGGATCACCAAGCAGAGGAACATGCGCGGCGGAGACTACACCCGGAATATTGATTATGCATTTTCTGCTTATGAATTACAATTACGCACAGACACTTCAGATGATGAATGTCGGGGCGAGAAACATAATACAGAAATGAAATGTCAACACCTAAAGCAAGACTGAGTAATCAAACGAAAAGTGGAGCACGGCGAAGCTCAGACGGCGAGCGACCAGCACTAGTTAAATAATCACCTTTATAGTCAACATTGATGTTAGCGCCGCTGTGCATATCAAAAGCTCAACATGGGCAGCATAACCTCGGCCGTTTAGCAAAGGAAATACAGCATCTTCTCGTCGAGCCACACATTGTTAAAGCGGACCAGTGGTCTACCTGTCTGGATTATTTTTGGAGAAATCGGTGCATGTCTGAAGCCACCCTTGGTCCCCAGTGACTACCTTTCTTTCTCAAGTTCAGCGCTGTATTTTAGGCTACGGTGCAGATATGCTTACAGAATCTTGCATTACAAAAGAGGAACGGCTATAGTTTCATAAACCATAAATACAAAATCCATACAGATTTTATTTTAATGAGAAGTCCTACGTGCAGAATATAATGTCGCTCCGCGCATGTCAAGTTGCCGTCCATGCATATAATTTATAAAGTTTTGTGTCCTGTTTTGAGTTTACTGTACAGCACATAAATCTGCTGAATTTGATAAACCTTAATAATATATATCCACATATAGCATCCCTGCCACTGCCATCGTGTCCCTGACATACCGGTCCATATTGTACAAGCAGCTCTCCTTTTCCTGTCAATCTTTCGTTATTTTCCCATTGTATAGACAAAGAATGCAGTTCAATTATGATAGTCCACATTGCCGAACATGCCTAGTAAGCTGTTGCGGTCTTTTCCCTCCCTGTTTTCCACAAACAAAATGAGAACTGATGAAATCGTTTTTAAAAGCTGCTGCATTGTGGTGCATATCCATTGTTATCACTTCCTGTTCTGTACATTAGAGGTTATTGGTATTTGCAAGAGGACAGTTTGACTCCTTGTGGATTGACCACAAGTATTTTTAGACGATTGACAATGGTGACTTGACCCCGAGTTCCATAAATAATATGGACCACAACTCGCAGGAAACTTTTTAAAACTCAAGCTGTCATTTCGAGGGACAATAACCTCTCTTTCCCTGGTCAAGGTCACTGAATGAATGTCTGCTGAGATGGATATGGGTGAAGGTACATTAAGAAGAGATGAGCGTCTTCATCAAAGGGGCGGAGATCAAAGAGGATCCAAAGATGAATGCTAGGGAGGAGATGGCATGAAGCCCAGGTGGAGAGAAGGCAGGAGTGAAGGAGTGTAAAGGTGAAGGTTAGGGTTATATACCTGAAGAGGAGCACATGGTGAGTCTGGGAGGCGATTAGGGTTATATACCTGAAGAGGAGCACATGGTGAGTCTGGGAGGTAGATAGGGTTATATACCTGAAGAGGAGCACATGGTGAATCTGGGAGTTAGGTAGGGTTATATACCTGAAGAGGAGCACATGGTAAATCTGCGGGTAGATAGGATTATATACCTGAAGAGGAGCACATGGTGAATCTGCGGGTAGATAGGGTTATATACCTGAAGAGGAGCACATGGTGAATCTGGGAGGTAGATAGGGTTATATACCTGAAGAGGAGCATATGGTGAATCTAACAGATGGTCATAGAAGATGCTTCTTCATCACCTCCCATTGACCAGGAAAGGTTGGTCATGAGCAGCCGTGGGATGTATCCCCACCTGGACATAAGTGCAGCTGTCCAATGTTATCCTGCCTGGGACTCCTTCTACAAGGTAATTGGTGTCTGCTGCAATGTCCAGAATTCAATATTTCATAACCTCTTTGCATCCAATATTGGTCGCAGCGAAACAGCGCAAGACGTGGCCAGGAGGCTGCCGTGTCATTAGAGAAGAAGGTAATGGGCTATATTGATTCCTCCCATCAGGGAACTGCAATTTCATGTTTAAAACAACACTGCTCCTCATTAGAGAGGCACACCAATAGGGGGGGGGGGGGGGGGGGGCATATTTAAAAGCAAAAAAACTGTACAAATTTTAATCCTGGTTTTGGCCAGGAAAAA